>JAQZBX010048189.1:0-20107 GCA_029593785.1 Cabassous unicinctus | reverse complement strand
GAAACTATTGAAAGGCTTCAATGCCTGTGCCCATCCACAGATTAATTAAATTTATATTTGGGTATAAGTCCCAGATATTTGTATTTCTAAAAAAAAAAAAACCATCCAGATTATTTTAATGTGCATCCAAGATTGAAAACTAGTGCTATAGTCAAGTTCCTTTATTTTACCAATGAGGAAATTAAATTCCAGAGAGAAAGGAACTTATTCAACATTATTGCTGGACAGTGACAGGGTCATAGACACAACTCTATTCTCTGGGATCCAAACTCAGTGTTCTTGCCAGAATAAACAACAATTAAAATTAGAGTAATTCTATTGTGGCTTTAGATTCTGACATAATCTGGTTTCAAATTCTGACTTGAAATTTACTGTCTGATATCTGGCAAATTACTTAACTTTTCTGAGACTTTCATTTTCTTTTACCCATAAAATAGTGATGCTAGTGGCTGCCTCAGAGCATTTATTTAATGAGCTAATGCATATAAGAATGGATGATTGAAGAGACCTTAGGCCAAGGATTTTGGATCCAGTCCACCAGGTTTCAATCCCCACACAGTAAATTACTCTCTAATAGACATATAATTTAATCTCTCTTTGACTTAGTTCCTTCAACTGTAAAATGGGCTTAATATCATCATTTCCCTTTTGGGATTCTCAGGAAGATTACACATAGCACTGATGTGTTACACAACCCAAAGGCACCATCACATTGTCATCTTTGTAGTGGCCTGCCCTGGAGTTGTACACACAGAAGTACTGCACACTTATTTCATGTAGAGAATTTAGAAGTGTATCTGGTACATAGTAGATATTATTAAGTGTTAGTTATTATGGTATTTAGTATGCTCTGCCTGGGACATGGAAAGTACTTGATATATATTTGTTGAATGAAAGAGTGAGTAGAGTACAATATTCATTCAATTTTTATAAAGAGAAAAGTGTGTGTAGGAAATAAGGGAAGGTGGAAATTAGATCATAATGGGTCTTAGATGCAAACTAAATATCTAGAATTTTATTTTCTAGGTAATAGGGAGCCATTGAATATTTCTGCACAGGGGAATAACATACTCAAGGCAATTTTAAGGGTGACTAACAGGGCAGTGATTCACAGGATGGGGTGAAAAGGTGACCAGTTATAGTGCAATGTAAATAATCCAGTCATGAACGAGATGGCATTTCAGGGGATGGGAAGGAGGGATTAGCATGAAGACAGGACAAAACTGACATGGCAGGGTCTCCAAGGAAACCAAAGTAGACCATGTTCTAAATGTTCATTAAGAACTCTGGATCTTAGACCCATCTCTAACCTTGGCTAGTTCTGTGCTTTCAGACAAATAGGGACTCAACTCTTTAAAACCAAAATGAGGTCATTGGGTTCACCCCTGCCTAAGGTGGTTCCAGCTCCAGAATCCCATCTGTGAATGTCAGAACAAGCTGGGGTAGTTGTACAACTCGCTGGGAGCCTGGCTGCTGGCTGTGCCACGTCTGTCTAGCTGTGGAGCCCCGAATAGGAAGCGTAATGGCAAGATTACTCGATTATCCTATTTTCTAGGGAATTGTGTCTGTCTGTGAAATTTAAAAGATTAGGTCCTCAGGCTTCCCCTTATTTATTTAAGGGCAGTTAGGTTTATGAAGGAGATGGGGAGGCATTTTCATTGAGGTCAATTGCTTTAGCTCCATGTTCTCGCTTCTGTCCATTCAGGGTAAGGTAAAGTAAGTTGACCGCTCCAGTTTAATTCTTCTCCCCAGCATTCTTCCCACTAACACAACTAGAGAGACCCCAGCAAACACAGGCACACATTTATTCACATGCACTTACAGACTCATTCACACATTCTCACATGCACTCACTCAAGAGCTCACATGCACATGCATGTTCGAACACTCACACCCGTGCATGCACATATACTCACATGCACACATACACACTCAAAAGCTCACCCACACTCACAGGTGCATACACTCACATACACATATGCACATATACACAAATGTATGCATGTGCACATGTACTTATACACAATCCACACATACACACATTTCCTCACTCATATGCACACCCATCCTCAAGCATGCACACACACTCATAGTCATGTACCCATCCTCACAATCACACACACACATCCCTAGCCATGCACAGACACTCCCACATGTGCACGCCACACCCTCTCTATGGAATTTTCCAGCAGAAGATAATTGCGCATACCAGCTGTGCTGGCCTAGGGCAGCCACAGACCCTATAACCCACTCTGCTGATGCACCTCAGCCCAGCAGAAGGTTCGGAGATCTGAAAATAGCGATGCAAGGCTTCAATTTTGGATTTAGTGCTGTAGCCAATACAACCAGAGGGATGTCAAAACCCAAAGCTCCTTTTATAAGTCCACTTGCTGAAGTCTTCCCTCACATAAGCACCAGCCTCCCAAGGGGACTCGCTGCCAGGAAGGTGATTAAAACCAGCTTCCATCTAATTGAAGAATAACTGCCCTACCTTTCTTTCCAAATATGTTTGTAAATTTCTGGTAATTAAATTTCCCTTCAAGGAAAGATTGCTGGGTTGCTCCTGAGAGAGAAAATCAATGGCATGTAGCCAGCTACTTCCAGACCAGTCAGCTCTGATAAGGCCTGAGCTGTCTCCCTGTCCGGGCAGGCAAGGGGTCCAGTAATGGGGCCACGGTGGCCCAGCTGAGGCTGCTGTCCCAGTTCTCAGGAACCAACACAGGCCTCACCCTGCGGAATCCTCTGGCAGCGCCTCACCAGGTAGAGTGGGCAGATTATCAAAATGTACTGCTTTTGTAATCAGAAGGTTGCCCTTGAGTTCTGGCTCTGCCACTTAATTTTTTTTTTTAATATATATGTATCTATTCATGTATACATGAATACATGAATACAGGTTAACCTCTGTCCTCAAAGAATCTGAGGTCTCTGCATATAAACAGATTAATGGAAAATAAAAAGCCGGCTCACAGAAAGGAGAAAACAAATATGCTGAGCATGAAGGCTGACTGAGTCCCACGAACTGCCCACTAATTGTGGCTCTGTTCTCCCTGACAGCCTGGGAGTAAAGGGAAAGATGACGAGGTGTATACCCACATAATCATTAGAGTCAGGGACTCTGCGTCCTCAGGAAAAGTTTCTTCTGAACATAAATTCTTCAAATGTCCAACAGGAACTGTTTCCTCAGGGATACTATAAACATATCGGACAAAGCCCTCGCAACAGTGATGTGTATGCCACACGTCACTCTGCCTCTCCAAACTCTTATTTTCCTTTGTTCTTTTGTCAAATGAGGCTCCTGAGTGCCACACCCAGTTTAGCAATAAATATGAAATGATAATTAAGCTAGCACTTGATCAACTGGAAATGCACAAAGACAAATATGAGGTGTGATAATTTTGCCATGTATTTTGAGTGACTTAAGATTGGGGTCTTCAGACGTTGTTCCTCCCTGCCTACCCCCCCAAAGGGCAACATGCCTTTCCTGTCAAGGGCACAAGCCCTTCCGGTTTCATAAGCCTCTGGACAGGAAGGGGCGGGTCCTTAGAAGGGAACGCTGACCCCTCAACAGCTAAGACCTTGTGTATGGTGAACTCTTGAGACCAGCCTCTGCCCCAAACAAGAAGCTGCCAGGGCTCTTTTACAAGCCAGTCAGCCTGCGCACCTCAGAGTTTAATTGGAATTAACAGCAATGTATTTCTCAAGGCAGAAAAAGGAGCAAGCATGACCCTGAGCACAGCTGCTTGGAGCTGTAAGCCTTTCTGGTACATTCTCTGGCCTCTTCAGTTTTCTCCGACCTCCTCCTCAGCCCAGTAATCAACTGTAAGGCTTTCCCCCACAGCAAATTGCTCTGCTCTGACACCACACCCTTCAGGGAGGGCTCCCGCCAGGCTCTAAACCAGGTTCAGCTGGTAATTTCACTACAAATTGCTGCAAGTGTTGAACCTCCTGGGGACTGACTTAATAGCAACACCACCCCTGCCCCTCCTCCCGAGCTCGGGCTGCCAGAATCCGGCTTGAAAGGCAGCTGGGCAGGGAGGTTGGAAGGCGCTGGGATATGCGGTGGGTGTTTTAAAAAAAAAGTTCATGCATGTTATTTGGAAATCTGTGATTCATGCTCATAAACGGGTGTGTGTGTGTGCAAGGCAGAGACAGAGCAATGAATGACTGATTTGACTTGCAGAGCTGGAGGACACAGGCAAGCACAGCTCCCCACTCCCCAGGCAATCAAGTGTTGCCGCCATTTGAGTGGAATCCAGGTGACTGGCTCCATAATAAGGCTCCACACTGCTTGGCCTTTTACAGTTTCCAAAGCCCTTCCATAGGCGCTATCTAGAGCTTTGCCTGAAGAGCAAAAATTAACACTCTGACTCATCCGTCCCTTGCCTTTTAAAAAGCAAAACAGTGCCACGAAACGGTTTGCCCAGCAAAGGAGTCTTCTGGTTCTGAACTAGCAGGCCAGTGACTGTCAGCTGGACCAGACCCCCTGGGCATGGGGTCCCCATGGGCTGGTGAAGCACAAAGAGACTGTCTCCCTCCTGAAGATCTGCAGTCTGGAATGTTCAGTGAGTCCATCCCAGAAGGAAATGAGTAACAGCTGTGATTTAGGGATTATCATATTATTAAAATAGCTACCCTGAAGAAGCAGCAGTTACAACGTGGCTTCAGAGTCAGAGGCAGATGCGTGGGGACTTGGGCTCAGCTCTGTGCTGACTTGCTGTATGACTTCTGACAAGTTGGCTAACTTCCACTGAGCCTCAGTTTCCTTCTCTGTAGCAAGGGAATCATTATACCCTCCTCACAAAACCGTCATCAGAATTTAATGTGGTCATTTTTTAAATTGCTTGACAATTGGTCTGGCCTATGTAGGCACTCAATAAGTGGCAGCTCTTTGTTCAGTGCCCACAAACATTATCTCAGATACTTCTATTTATTTTTCCAGTGAACAATGTCATATGGGTCAGATTGTACCTTCCGCTATTAGAACAGCATCATTAGAGTTTGACTTAGTCCTATCCTGTGTGAAGCTGTGGCCTCCAACCCTCACCTGTGTATCTGGCTTGCCTCACCGTCAGTGAGGTGGAGGTGTGGTCTGCAATTTCTCTCCTCCTTCTTTCCATCTTCAGGGTCTAGCAGCTCTGGAACGGGATAGACATTTTCCTGGCCAGGGAGGCTTGATCTGACATTCTCTCAGGTACCACTAAACTTTAAACCTCACTTGCCTTGGGAAGGAGAGACCCATTTTCTCCCCATAAAATCTACATTAACCCCCAGTATTCCCAAAACTTTGGGCTCCAGACATTTACTCCTGTATTCTGTCCCCCCATTGTCTGCTTTTATAGACTGTTTTGGGGGCAGGTGGTGGCTGGGGTTGGTAGACCCAGCCTGGAGTTTGTGGGCCATTGTTGAGGGTTCTTTGGAGGCTCCCTCAAGCTCCAGAGCACAGGTTCTCAAACTGTAGCTTGCATCCTCAGGAGGGATTGTCCAAAATCAGATCTCAGGGCCCCACCTCCAGAGTTTCTGATGCAAGGTCCGGAGGACAGTCCAAGAACTTGCATTTCTAACAAGCTCCCAGATGAGGCTGATGCTCATGGTCCCCAGGAGCCACTTTCAGAACCACTGTGCTAGAGAATGCAAATCTCTTGTTGTTCTTGGACCCCACTTTTGTGGCATCAGGAAAAGTCCTACCCAGCATCCTGTTTTATTGACAATGGCCCATGGCTAGTATTTTTATTCTAGTTTTATAGATGATGCGATCAAATTTTAGAAAGGTTAAATGGTTTGTCCAGAGTTAAACAACTAATAAGTGGAAAGTGAAAGCTGGGACTAATATTTGCCTGAATCTAAAGCCCCCGAATTTTTTTTTTTTTTCCACTTTACTGTGTGTTTTCATGGGTGAAGAAGGATTCCAGAAGAACATGAAATGTAATTTATTTTTTCAGGCTGAAGAGACTCAAACTGGTACAATCGGAATCCTTCCCCAGACCCCTGTGCCCTTCCCCCAGTGGATCAATGAGTGGTGGAACCTGACCCAAGCTGGGGACATCCTGTTCCTTCCTTAGGAATTGTGTAAACGAGGATAGAAATATTTCTTTTGTGCCTGGCCTGGATCATGTAAAATTTAGGTGTACTTGGGCCGCCTTTTCTTTCATGTGGACAGAAGTACAGAAGTACTAAAGTCCTTGTCTGCAGCAAAAGAAGCATAACATGATTATGTCAGAAAAAGGAACAAAGCCTTGCAGGGCTCCTTGGAGTTCAAATCCTGGCTCATGTCTGGAGGCCTCTCTGCCTCCCTGCACTGGGATTCCATGAAATAGCCTAACGGCCTTTTAATAACCTTCACCCTTCTCCTTAGCTATCTTGAAGTAGGTCTCTTGCCACTTGCAACCAATGGCTTCTTTATTAATATAATATATACCACATGTATATTCCACAAATCTTTATATTTTGACTTTCTGTTAGAAGGACCCATAATTTCATAGCAAAATGAAAGTGACGTTGGTCATCTTTAGCAGAGAGGATCAAGGCAGCCATGACATTGTGTGCTAACATCTCCATTTTTATTTATATATTTTTGGTCCCCCATCCTTGGAAGAACTGATGACAAGTGTGTATGTGTGTATATATGTTTGTGGGGTCTTGCCAGTATTGTGTGCGTAAACACAGACCATCCTCAGCTCTGTACCATCTGCTTGCTGCCAGGCCCCAGAATCCTGATCTGTTAGATGATGCTGCCCCTCTGGTGTGCCCCAGATGGCTGGGGAATGACATTCCACCCTCCAAAACTTCTTGGGCTTGCAAGCACTAAGCACCACTACAGATTCTGAGTCTGTTTCCCTATACTCCCAAAGTGAGTTTCTTCCCAAGAAGGGCCAAAATAACACCATCCATCAATCGGGCTTGTTCTTTTTTTAAAAGCTCACATCCAAGGAGCTGGGATTAGCACTGTTATTTTGCCCCATACAGAGCCACCCACGGAGTCTTCATTAGGCCCCGGCTGCTCAGGAAGCCATGACTCAGCTGGGGAAGCCAACAGAGTGGTGAGGTCTTTTAAGGGTAATTTAGCTACGTGTAGAATCTCTGATTTATTCTTTTTCCTCCCCCAGATAATGGACACTGTGCCTAAGTGTTCCTGGGGTGGTGTCAAGACTCTGGACACCCTGAGAGTTCTCCATCCTCACCTCCCATCTATGTCCTCATCACCTTCTGAACTTCTGAACTCCCCTGCCAGAATGCCTTTCTCTTGATTCCCCTCCTGTCTTGCTCATGCAGCCTGTGGGGAAAACCAGGAATACCAGAGTCTACATAGCAGCAGGTCATTTTAGTGGCAGGAGGGGAATGGGCTGGAGTAATTGCCTAGGACAGAGTAATTGATATGATGTCATGCATGTGAGTTGTTGGGTATATGCATGTGAGGGTGTGAAGTTAAGTAGATGGAGCTATGGTGGGTCTGCCACGAACAGCTATGCAGACTGTACCCTGCACAACTCCAGGGGGCACCATTTACATAGATTATGGTATGAATTACCCCCTGTCCTGGGGCTATGCCATATCACACCTTTGATCTAGGTTCCCCTTATCCACTTCCACAAAATTTATTCCTGTGTCCTTGATAAAAAATAATAATAACAATAATTTTTTAAAAAGGGGTTAAAAGAAATGGTCAGCCACAGCAAGAATTTCCATTTTATGATTAGCCCACAATGAAGTGAGTCATAGGTGGACCAGCATTACTGAAAGCCAGTGGTGTGCTTGTCCCAGCTTGCAAGAACTGATTCTGAACATTTCCACCCATCTATGTGTTCAGTGACCTCACCTTGGTAGTTTGAAACTGGCAGTAATGAAATATATACAGCACAGAAATTGGCAAACACCATAAGTCAGAGTCTTTTTCCAATCTCTAGAAAGCCTGTTGTTAAACATTTACCAGCACACCAATGGTCACCTCCTGCCTTGACTTTCCAATTCCTACCAGGGACCTGGATTACATAAGGATGGGCTCATTTTCATATTTGCCCTCTTAGGTCTTTGCTTTCCACACCCCATAAAAGCTGCCCTAGCCATTCCACAGCCTCACCTGAGACCAGTCCTATAGCATCTTTGATCCTGTTCATGAGTGGCTAAGCCAGACACTTAAACTCTCTGTCCAAATTAAACACATTATCATGGGATGGCATTTTGACAGGTACACTATTTTTGAAAGGTTTTCAGGGATGTCGTTAGCTCCAGATCCTTTAAGCTTTTATAATTGACTGAAACTTTGTAAACCCAAAAAAGTTCATCCATGCAGATTTCACCTTGTCTTCTAAAATTTTCCAAATCTATAAAGATGAAAGAACATCACTTGCATTTTGGAAACTACTCACTATTCCACGAATATTGATCTACCTTAGCCTTTAAGAGGGTGCCATGACTTTTTTTAATCCTAAATGAAGATCTTAGTTTAATCCTAAACTAAGATTCTTTTTAGTAGATCAGAATTCTCCAAGTGACTTTGGAATTTATGCTCCCCAGAGTGACAGAGTTGGACTCAGTTGTGGTTTCCCTACACATGGCTCTTCTGTCCTTCTATTTGAACCTATAATTAGTAATAGAGTTGGTAGGTGTATGTCCAAAAGACTTAAATCTTTGGGCTGTCCATGTGCCAGCTGGGCCCTGAATCTCTATGGAGTTGCAACACCTACTCTCCAGTTCATTGGTCTCACCCAGGACAACTAACATGGAGGTGATGATGGACAACTGCCTTACCAAGGAACCGAGAGAGTCTACAACTGCAAGCAAGAGAGTCCCATCCATCTGCCCCATGGGATCTCAGCCCCCTCTCAATTAGAGGTGGAGCAGACATCACCATCCCAGAATCCTCAGGATTGAGGAATGAACTATGGACTAAAGTAGACTTACTGGTATTCTACTATAGACTTATTGTGATTCTAGCAATGGAAGAAATTATAGCATTGATGTGGAGGCAGTGGCCACTGGAGGTTCTGAGGGCAGGAAGAGGGAAAAATAAGTGTAATATGGGGGCATTTTTGGGACTTGGGAATTGTCCTGAATGACATTGCAACGACAGATACAGGCCATTATAAATCTTGCCATAACCTACAGAATTGGGTGGGAGAAAGTGTAAAGTACAATGTAAACTATAATCCATCCTTAGTGGCAATGCTCCAAAATGTGTTCATCAATTGCAATGAATGTACCTCACTAATGAAGGATGTCGTTAATGTGGGAAAATGTGGGAGGTGTGGGGAGCGGGGCATATGGGAATCCCCTATATTTTTTATGTGACATTTGTATAATCTAAGTATCTTTAAAAAGATAAAATAAAATAAAGAATTCTCCAGGTGAAATCCATCAAAGGGGGCTCTTCTCCCCGGCACAGGATTTAGGTGTTACATTTTAGTTCAGCTTAGTGTCAATGTGGTAGACCATATTATATTGTTAATAAGTATTTTTACAACACTTCCCAGGTATTAATGAGTTCATCTAAACTACCTGCCTTTAGGGTGTCTACAAACAAGAAGGAAGCAGTTTTTAACTTTTTGTGATACCAGAATTCTACATTCTCTACCAAGATTAGAGGGGAAAAGTCATTTTCAACAACTTACTGACTCACTAGCAGACCATAAGTGTGAGTAGTTTCCAGAATAAAGAGGAAAATTTTCCAGAACAATTGATGTTGTCAAACTTTTCTTCCCTTCCCCTTGCAAACTTTTGTACATTAGATTATAAAATAATATTTAAAACGGTTAATATAATTCTGGCAATGTTGTTACCTGGATCTTTCCTTCTGCCCAAATAAATTGTTACTTATTTTTATGGAGTGCTCTGTTTTCCAGGCACTGTGCTACACAATTGACCTCCATTCCCTCATTTCCTTCTTATAGCACTGTCAGGGCAGTGGTGGAATGCTTTACCACTAGGGGTGGGAGTTAAGTACCCAAGAGTTTAAATTACTCCCTAAACGACCCACTGTTAGGAAGTAGCAGTCTTTGGTGCTTGTGCTATTTCTATAATTCATATCACAACCCCATGCAACTGGCAAGTTATAGATGATATTAGATCAATATGATCCCTATGTGGAAGATGAATAGAAAAATATTCTTCTTGCTATCAAGAGCAAAATGCATTTTGATCTTCAGGAAGTGCTGGCTTTTTCTCTTGAGAAACCTGAAAAAGCCAGTTCGTTCTTAGTTTGTAAGTGTCTATTGATTGCCTTTTCTAGCAGTCGTTTCAAAAAATGAGCAAGAAAAGAACAAGTTGAGCACATACCATCCTTCAAACTCTACAGGGAAGAGGAGAGCCGGCCTCTGAGGGCTTATGGAAGAAAAAGAAACTATTTCTTCATGAAACAGTAATCACTGGGGCTCATAAAGTATCTGGAAATATAACAAATGCTGCAATCAATGAAAACGTGTTTGGATTCAACTGTCAAACTTGCTGAAGATGAAAAAAACTGTATGTCTGCAGCAATAACAGTATCTGAATCATACAGTGCACATCTGTCAGACATTCTTTCCCAAATGACCCGGCTAATCCGAGTGCATCTCTGCTTACAAGCACAAAGTCAAGCAAAGTAAAAAAACGATTAGGAAAAGGGAATGATTTTGCAGTCAGAAAATTCGCACTGTTGTAAATCTCTTGGATTCAAGACGCAAAGTCATGAAAGTGAGATTTCACTTCTATTACCTTAGAAGGGGTTATGAAACATGCACTCCCTCTCAGGAAAGATGCTGTGAAAGTTACTTTCAAAGGTTAGCGAGTCTCAGACTCTCCTGAGGGGTCACCTAGGAATGTAGCTGGCCCGAGGTGGCAGAGATTGAGCATAATATAGTCTTGGATTCCTTTTCTGGTTTACTTCAGATGCCTCCGGTTTCCATTTCATGTATAATTTTTATTATACATTTGTTTGCAAATGTACAAAAATTAAAAAATGAGCCTGGGGAAGATTAGAGAATTATAAAATGCAAGATACGCTTTGGGGACCAACTAGCTTTAGCCTCTGAGTTTAAACACAAGCATTCTGGGACTCAGTAAGGTTCAAAGACGGGCCGTTCTCACAGAATCTTTGGCAGTTAACAAGAACTAGATTCTAAGTGTGTCCCCTCAAAAAAATCATTTCCTGGACCCTGCCTCTGTCAAAGAAAACACCATGTCTTCAGAAGTTGATAAAAATGCTAGCTGTGCATCAAAGAAGAAACTATGATAATGATTGGTAAAAAAATCAAGCTGATGAGGCAAAGGTGGCAAAAGTCAAGTTTAATTTCTTTCTTCATTTTAACTTTCTTCTGTTCCTCATAAAGTGTGCTAAACACATCTACTTAATGCTACACATAATAGGTCAGAATTCAGAGTAACTTTCTGTTTTTTAAGCTATGATGCCCAGAGTGCATTCTTCCTTAGGAGGTACCGGGCATTGAACCCAGGACCCCGTACATGGGAAGCAGGTACTCAACCAATGAGCTACATCTGCTCCCCAAAGAGAGTTGGTTTATTTGTTTGTTTTGTCTTTTGTTTTTAGGAGGTACCAAGGATTGAGCCCAGGACCTCACACATGGGAAGCAGGCGCTCAACCACTGACCTACATCCACTCTCCAGCAATTCAGTTTTGATTCTTGGAATATGAATAAAAGATCAGTTGTAACAAAAACTAAATCTAATGAAAAGTAAATTCAACTGGAAAATTTATAGTGCAATAAACAGCAATATCTTTAAATTTAATTATACTTCGAAATTTAATACACCAAATATGATAAGAGAGAAAACAAAATTTCACAGCTTTCATGTTCCTAAACAAGAAACTTAATGTCTTTTAACATTTTCAACACTTTTTTTCACACCTCCCAAGATGTAAAATACAGATTTTCTTTCTCCCTGTGGCTTGAACATTTCTGTGTATTTTAGGTCCATAGTGAAACGTGTTAAGGTGTATCTTTATAGTGGAAAACTTAGCATCATTGGTCCGGGCCACTTTTATATCTAATTTGTACTGCTACACATTTAAACTGAGAGGTTCAATAAAAATTGGCCATGTAAGGGACTCATGGTTAAATAAAAAAGCAGCTATATTTATTCTTATAAGTATAGTGAAGGAAAGATAGCTATGTAGCTAAAAGAGAATGCCAAGGGCATAAAAAACAATGAGTCTAACAGTGCTTTTTCTCCCATATGCCTTTTACCAAATGCCTGTTGATGTTCACGCTCGGTGGAATTGTCATCAGCCTGTTTTGTTCTTGCTCTCCAATTGATGGTTTATGTGTTTATTTTTCAACAAACTTCCTCATAGAGGTCCAATAGAGGGAGATGGGGTTATTGGGGGCAACTTTTGACAATTCTGCTTTCTTATCTACTGTTACTTAGATACAAGTCATTGAAACACTCAGTGAAAGGGTATTTTTCCTTGAGGTAAGAACTTGGAACAAGCAGCGCAGAGAAAAACCCTGAACTTCATGTGTCTCAAAGGGCCTGTATTTGGTCCATATAGTCTTGTTGTTACTGCTGTTATATTAACTCTTAGGTATAAAGTTTTCAATGACAGAGGAGGCCTGACCCATTCAGTTTAGACAGACAAAAGGTGTGTGTCTGCTCTCTGAGTAGCATTGGAGTCTGCCCACCCCCACCACATCCCCCAGATATTAATGCCTCACTGGTAGAGGTCTCCCACTAGAAGAGGCTGGTTACCGGGCCCAAGCCTTACTAGATGTTAGAGTGCCCCCTAAAGGCTATGAGGTTGGAGGCCAGTCCAAGATGGAGCCTCATCTCTGACAGCTGTTGACCGTGAGATTTGGGGATTGGAGAGCTCTTGGACTGCCTTTTTAAACACCACTAACTTTGCCAATAGAGGGAGGACTGCAAACAGTGGACATACCACGAAAACCTTATTAGGCGGGAGCCCAGACTCTCCAGTGTGCAAAACAATCATTGCCACTTAGATAAAATGGCCGACCTTTAAATAGTGTTTTCAGCACATTTTTGCATTAGTTAAAAAGATTTGGTGCTCCCTAGGAGGGCCGATGCTGGGGAATCCCTCTGAGGCTGTCCTCTCGCACCTCTCACACCTCTGCTCTTAGACTTAGCTGAGCCTTGGTGCTGAGCTACTCCATCAAGTCTCACTTGATTCTCTGTGTCTACCACCCAGTCGTGATTATTGGAGTACCATGATTGTTTGCCCTTGGTTCATGTCACAGCTGGGGTTCTGCAGAAGACAGACCCTCAGAATCAGTTAGGTATGAGAAAGGGTGATTGGGAAATGGCACCTGTGAAAGGAAAAGGGAGGAAGTGGGAGTGGGCAGGGGCAGTGGTCAGAGAACATTGTAGAGCCAAGATTGCCCACTAGAAGGGTTCCAAGTGGGCAGGACATGGCCAGACCCCTGAACCATCACCTGCTCATACATTGGCTGGGGACCACCCAAGAAGGGCTTGCCCTTGGCTACCCCCATCTGGCTCAGCCATTGGCTGGGGACCCCCTAAGAATAGCAAGACTTCAGCACATGGGGCAGCTTGAGCAGGCTCTGGCAACATATCCTAAGTCTTCCACAGCTCCCAGCTTGTTCATGATAAATGCCCTCCTCTTCTAGAAAGTCACTTTTTCACCCAGACATGGCAGAATGTGGCAGGTAATCCAGGACCCTGAGGTAGGCTTTTCGTATCCCCAACTTTCTGATTAAAATAGTTAACAATCAGTAAGGTGAAGTGGCCTGCCCCAAACCATACAACTAGTAAGGGAAAGAGCCAGGATAAAACAAGCTAGAGCAGCAGAACTAGTATGCTTTCCTTTGTAAATCAATATTTGCCAACTTTTATTAAGGCTGCTGCTGACAGAGCCTGGCTCTAGGCTACATGCATTATGTATAGATGTCATTTAATCCCCACAATCAGAGTGAGTTTAATACTGTAATCTCTGTTTCAGTGATCAGAAAACTGAGTCTTAGAGACATTAAGAGATTCGTCCCAAATCGCACAGCCGGTGAGTGGCCGAAGCGACGTTTGAACCCAGATGTGACTCCAGCGACTGTGTTCCTTACTATTATGCTGTATTTCCTCACCGTGGCCATAATAACAGTTGAATTGTGTATTTTGGATGAAGCAGCCCAGCCCTCTGATATTATTTCTGGCTCTGTCAAATGTAACATTTTGAGGGATACTAGTTCAGGAAACCGTTTACATACTAAGAACACTAAACGAAGGAACACGATAATTTCCCATTGTAAGAATGATAGCTCAAACGCACCTCAAGATTCCAGTGAAGAAACAGTTTCACACTTGTCTAGAGACCAAAGGAAAAGGATGAAAACAAGAGAAAATATATCAGAGATTTTAAAAACACAGAACACTTCTGGTCGTAAGGTTATGCCAATTTTGTAGAATATGTTATACCAAAAACAATCACAAAATGCTATTAATTCAAAATAATTGGATTTTCCTCAACTTCAGGAGCCAAAAGTGACCTCTTAAGCTCAAAGCTTGATGTGTACTGAGACCATAATCAATGTGTATTGGTTGATTATTAACATTTCTCTATGATGCAAATTTTCACATCATCCAAAAACACAGCTAATAATCAGGGGAATTTATTATTGTCTTTTCATAATAATTGAGATATGGTATTAAAGTGAAATGACTGAGTATGCACATTTCCATGCACTAGTTTAAATTTTCACCTGGCAGTATATACTGTGAGCATCTTTCACATGATTACATAATCTTCTATGTATCATTTTTAATGGATGCATTCCGTTATATTGCTGTGATAAAATTTAGATAATTTCCTGTTGAGAGACACTGTTGTAGGGAATTTTAAATTTTTAATGATTATACATACAGCTGAGATAACTACATTTCTAGGTATTATTGTTGTTGTTGTTGTTGTTATTCATCATTGGCTGAGTCCATTTAGTATAATCAGATAACTAAAGCTACTGAAATGATCCCTGTTAGTTGAAAAGTCATGCACATAATAGTGACCCACCACCAAGAAAAAGTAACTAAATTTATTGAGTTTATCTATTCTCTCCTTCTTTGCTGGGCACTAGACATACAGAGATGAATAGCACGGTCAATCCTCGCATTGCACTCCACTGTCAATGAAAGAACATGCTTCAAAAAGCTTTCTTCTTCCTGAAAATATGAAAATGAATAAAAGCTCATGACCACCAATACTTGGAGCACAAAAAAAGAGACTTCATGGCATCTGTGAAGTTAAGAGATAGTAAGAGGCAGTACTGGAGCCTAAGGTAGAAGAACTATCTGGAACCTTATGCTATGAAGAGTTAAAATACTAAGTATTTATCTTGAACAAATTGTGCCCTTCACTGCAATTTGATTTGCACTTTCATTACATCTAGTTATTAGCATCGCTAAATCTTTTCACACCACACTTTCCACTATCAGATAATCCAAAGTTTCTGCGTGTTAACGTAAAAGCTGAAGTTTTATGTCCCCATGATTTTTAAAACTCTTCACTTTCGATCTTGCAGGAAGAATTGTAGCTATTTATTTGCTTGTAAATAACAGTTGAAAGGAGTCTTTCATGCTTTATGTTTTAGGTAAGGAACGGTTTTTTTTTTTAAGGTTCAACAGAACAAAAAATCAATTTGTCTTAATCAGACATGCATTTCATTTTTCAGGAAAGAATTTGTATATAACAGTTATATGCCCCTAAGTGAAACCAAGATTTGCGATACTTGGTATAGACTCTGAGGATAAAACAATGGCAGCATCACTCGATTCGCTCACTTGGAGACATCTTTCCGTTTGCCTTCAATGCTGTAGGGACTAGAATTGTATTCCTTTCCAGTTCCTGTATGAATTATGGGGGAGGCCGTATAGACTGTGAGCAACATGGAAATCTGCTTAGTGTACATTTCTAGAATGTTCATGGTTGACATGGACAAAGGGTATTTCCTCAAATTCAGATAAATGCCATGCAGTTTCAGTACAAATATGAGACTATCGTCCTACCACAGCCCCAACAGATTACTCACCTGGGGACATCCCCTTTCATATAGACTTGGTTGGGGCCCTGCTTGAAGACCAAACATACTAAGGGGATCAAAAAAATATGGACTATATTTTTAAATTTTAATGAAGGAAATGATTTCTCTATAGAAATAAGAATTACTACAATTATCAGAAGGGATAAAAACTTATAAATAAAAACAAAAGATATCTCTTTTTACTTTACATTGTTCCAGAATTTGGAGAAAGGAGAAAAGGAGAAAAATATCTAGGAAGATATTTTTTACAGGGCTAGCATAATCCCCTTGCCACAACTTAATATATATGGCCAAGTGAAGAAAGTTCAAGATACATCATATTGCTGTTTGAATGATTATTTCATTAGTAAATGAGATAAATAGCCTCTGAAAGAATAGTATCCCATTACCAATTGGGGTTCACATCAGAAATGCAAGGAAATCCATCTCTAAGCCCAGAAATTCTTATTAAGTTGGTTCAGGATTTGACCCAGACAAATGGGAGATATGCAGCCAGAGCTGAGAACTAATTAGTGCTTCAGAAAAAAATGTATAATTTTATTCTACCCCCAGTGATGAATGAGAATGTTTCCTTTTACTCTCACCAGCAGTGATATCCACTGCTAAGATTTAATGTTTGCATGAGCAACAGAAACAAACACTACCACCACTACAGTAGCACTGGAAAAAAAATGGCAAATGGATTTAAAATTGTATTTTTATGCAGTCAGATTACAAGATGAAAATCTAATTGTACGGAATCATTTCTAAACATACACATCAAAGCCAGAAATTCTAAAAGAAAAAAAAATGCTGGATTTAACTATCTGAAATTTTTGGTTCTATTTATCGAAGAAAACTCACCTTAGACAAATATAAAAGGCTATGAGAAACTGGAAAATATTTGCATTTTATAAAAGAAATATTGAATATCCCTGAAATATAACTATAAAAGATTCTTATGAATAAACCAGGGAATGAGTAAAGCCCCAACTTATATTTTTTAAAATTGGACGCCAAGGGTACAAAATGACATTTTATGTTAAAATGTACAATTGCTCACTAAATACATGAAAAGTATTTATAAAACACTTTTTGGAAATAAAGGTGTTTATTTTATTAATAAAGGTGATGCAAAATTAAAAAAAAAAAAGTAACATTTTAACAGAAATCACTAAGAGCTGCAACTCGGGGTTTGATGCTTAATTCTACGACTCACTAGCTGTATGGCCCATGAGCAAGTTACCCAGCCTCTCTCTTTCCTCATTTGGTATGGAGGAAATGAGTTTATGTATGTGTACATTTAGGATAGTACCCAGGACGTGGTAAGCACGTTCTGGCATTTGCTATTACTCTTGCAAACATTAAAAGTCTACTGTACCACTCAGGGCTCTCCAGAGAAACAGAAACAATGACATATATAAATAGACTTATTATTGTAAGAAATTGGCTCACACGGTTATGTGAGCTGGCAAGTCCAAAATTCCCAGGGCAGGCTGCAGTCTGGAGCTCAGGTAGGAGGCAATGCTGCAGCCTTGACGCAGAATTTCTTTTCATGCAAAACTCAGCCTTTCCTCTTAAGGCCTTTCAAACAACTCGATGAGGCCCACCCACATTATCGAGGGCAGTCTTTACTTGAAATCAGTGGAATTAACTACATCTTTAGTTGAAATTCAACAGAATTAACTACATCTGTAAAATACCTTCACAGCAACGTGTGGATTAGTGCTTGTTTAAATAACTGGGTGCTACAGCCTAGCCAAGTTGACACATAAAATTAACCATCACACTTATTAATATCCACTGTTGGTAGAAATAAGAGGAAATATTCTTATGCTTTGCCAAGGGTAGAACAGAATTAAACTGTTAAATAAATTTTCAACAATTTATTCAATTATTCAACAATTATTTATGGGTCACTATTATGTATTTGGGACTCTTCCAGATACTGCATATTCTGCAGTGAACAAAACAAAGTACCCAGCTTCATGAGGTTTATACTCTAATGGGACAGACAGGTAGCAAGCACATTTTAAAATAAATAACACAAGATCAAGAAGTATAAGAGAGGGGAGCAGATGTGGCTCAAGTGGTTGAGCACCTGCTTCCCATGTATGAGGTCCTGGGTTCAATCTCGGGTTCAATCCCTGGTATCTCCAAAAATAAAAAAAAAGTGTAAAAGCTCTAAAGAAAATAATGGAAATTATGTATACATAATATATATAATCTGAGAAGGAAGAAGAGCCTTCCAGGTGTGGGCAGAACTGGGATGAGATTGGCTGGGTGTTTCTTTTGTTTGTTTTTTAGCTACCAGGGCTGGGGATTGAACCCAGGACCTAATATGTGGTATGTCAGCACCCAGCCACTTGAGCTACACCAGCTCCTGGGTATTTCTGAAGAACAGCGAAGGCAATTTGATGATTGGCTAGGGAGCAGGGTAGCACAGAGAGAAAGGAAATGAAGTTGGGGACTTAATCAAGGGCCAACTCATTCAGGACCTTGGAGAACATGGGAAGATTTTTAACTTTATTTGAAGTATTATGGGGAGCCTTAGAAGGTATCAACAGGCAATGATATGCTGGGAAATATTTAACAACCAGCTTTCCAGAAAAACAAAAACAAAAACAAAAACAACTGTAGGATCTGCCAATTTCCCACCACGGCCAAATGCAGTCTACCAAGCTGGGAGGTCAGTGGAGGTGGAGGTAGGAAGAGAGGTGCACAGTCAACTTTCTCATGAGTCAGTGCCCACCGGCTCTAACACACCACAGCAACAAGAAGGCAAAATACGCTTATTTATATTTTTTACGGATCGCTCTGGCAGCAAGGTGGAGAAGAGGCCCTAAAGAGGCAAGAGTGGAAGCAGAAATGGAAATGCCAGCTAGACAGTGTGTGGTTACAATGGTACAGGAAATAAATAAATGTGGCTCAGACTAGGGTGGTAACACCAGAGAGTAATAAAAACAAACACGTACATAGGGTTTCTAGGTGCCAGGTCCTGTTCTCAACACTTTTTACATCGACTCATTTCATCCTCACAGCATTCCTGTAAATAAATACTTTTACACCCATTATACAAATGAGGACACTGAAACACAGAGAAGTTAAGTAACTTGCCCAGAACTAGAAAATAGAATAATAGAGATTCATTCTTTACATTCATTAATAACCTAGTTATCATGAATGACTACATATATTTGGAGTAGGGGTAATTTGCATAATATTTTTCCTAATAACTGAACAAATAATTACTAAATTGAGAAGTTTTGAATATCAGTACATATTTGAATCTCTCTAATTTAGAATTTCCAAAAATGTCCTAGACCACTGCTTCTCAAACTTTAATGTGCATTAACTTGTTAAAATGCAGTTTCTCAACCCAGGTGTCCATCAACCAATGAATGGATAAACAAATTGTGGTGTATATACGTGATGGAATATTATGCAGCTGTAAGAAGAAACAAAGTTGTGAAGCATATGACAACATGGATGAACCTGGGGGATATTATGTTGAGTGAAGCAAGCCAGACACAAAAGGACAAATACTGTGTGATTGTGTTATTATGAACTAAATATATTGTGTAAACTCATGGATTTAATAATTAGAATATAGGTCACCAGAAAATAGAATGAGGATAGAGAATGGAAAGTTAGGGGTTAGTATGTCCAGAATTGGCAAAAATATTGTTTGTAAATCTTTGGAAATGAATAAAAATGGTGGAAGCACATCATAATGTTTGTAACTAGCAGTGCTATTATATGGGCATGGCAGTAGTTGAAAGGACCAGTATATTACTAGAAGGAAAGCTAAAAAAATGTAATATCAGACTGCAAAACATAGTAAACCTCATGTGAAATATGAATATGGGTAATATTGCACATATAATTGTTTTTACAAACTCTAAAGACAAATAAACTAGAGCGATGGAAACAAAATAGCAGTTATATATGGTAGGGGAAGCAGAGAGATTGAGAGGTAATGAGGTTTTTTGTTTGACAAAATGCTCTAATAATGATTGAATTTATGAATGTACATCTGTGTGATTATAACAAATACCATTGAAATTGTACACTTTGGATAGATTTATGTTTTATTAATATGTATCAATAAAATTGATTTGTTTAAAAAAAAAAAA
>JAQZBX010048188.1:0-20257 GCA_029593785.1 Cabassous unicinctus | reverse complement strand
AAAAAAAAAAAAAGTAAAAAGGAAATGCTATCAAACAGTCATTTGGGATGATCACATTACTTGAAAGTTCTAAGAAATTCAAGAGACCTGCTTAGAATTGATGAGAACTTCTATTTCTATTTCTATTTACCTGGCCAACTGGGTGAAATAGCTTTCTTGGGGGATTAAAATGGGGGAACTGCAGGCTCTGGTGGATAGCACCAGTGCTAACTCTGAAAAAGAAGCCAGGAAAACCAGACCAGAACAGTGACTCTCAGAACACTCTCGGGTCTCTACACACTTCAAAACGTTCCTAGTTCTTCACAGTTATTATTTTTGTTATCCTTATAACACGAGAATTGATCATAGAGGCAGCTCCAGAATTTCTATAGGAAGGACTTAGAAGGAACAATCTGGTTGGAATAAAATGGGGTGGAAGCTCCAGAGAACATCTGTCTTGGAAAATCAAATATTATTTTTATCAAAGTAATGTAGGAACAGCTAACACTATTGTTACTTAGACTGTGCATTTGGAGCATGATTGGGGAGGCTGATGGAGATTATGGGGAACCAAATCTGCTGCAGCTACCACCTT
Organism: Cabassous unicinctus; assembly: GCA_029593785.1. NCBI lineage: Eukaryota > Metazoa > Chordata > Mammalia > Cingulata > Chlamyphoridae > Cabassous > Cabassous unicinctus. The sequence goes on along the minus strand of JAQZBX010048188.1, from coordinate 19,683 downwards.
CACCTCCAATTCCCATTTCCATAGCCCACTATTGACATGGTCACTGGTGGGATTCTTAAAATAAGAAAAAAAGGAAAGATATGCTTATCTGATGAGGACAAGGACAGAGAGCCAGCAGAGAAAGGACAGCCAGGGATGGAGTGGGAGGTAGCAGTCACTAAGACACGAAATGCATGGAGACTCTCTGTCATGAGGACGAAAAGCAGAGAGAGGGAAGAGACTGGGCAGGTGTATCATGGCCCTGGGCATGGTGATGGGAGGGCCCCAAGGTCCTTCTATAGCCCCACCACAGATGAACAGCTGAGTAGGCCTTGCACTTTCAGGTTTTCTCCCTGAGGCATCCAAAAGATTTCTATGGGTAGGAGAGGAGAAAAAGGATTATGTAAGGTGGGTGGTGGGAAAGAGTACTTGGAATTGGTGGGTTTTTGTGATTTGGCTTCAGCATCACAATGGACAAAATTCTATAGATATATGCAGTCTTATATTTTTCCCCTGATTTGGAAAGCTTTTGAGACAAGATTTTTAAATATTCTTGAATTTTGAAGGTGTGTTTCTGACCAATCAGGGATGCAGGAGAACCATGTAGTTAAAAGTATAGGTTCTGGATTCAAGTCATTACTCTACAGTTTACTAGCAGTGAGACCTTAACCTAGACTAGTCATCCATAAAATGGAGATACCACTGGTGCTGTCATGAGAGTGCAGGAGCTGAATAACGGCCCTCCAAAGATGTCCACACCCTGGTCCTGAAAACCCAGAATAGGTCACTTTGCAGGGCAAAGAAGACTTTGCACATGGGATTAAGGTTACAGGCCTTGACATGGGGAGATTATCCTGGATTATCAGGGAGGCCCGATCTACTCACACAAGTCCTTAAAAGCAGAGGATCAGAGATGAGAGGTGAGATGCACGTGACCTGTCCATTGCTGTCTATGAAAATGGAAGGAAGATGCCATTAGTCAAGGAATGCGGTGGCCTCTAGAGCTGAGAACTGCCCTCAGTTTACAGCCAAGAAGTAAATGGGGATCTTGGTACTATAACCACAAGGAACTGAATTTTACCATCAACTCCAATTCTCCTCTAGAGGCTCCAGAAAGGAGCACAGCCTGCTGACATCTTGATTTTAGTCCAGTGAGACCCATACCAGACTTCAGACCTTCAGAACTATAAGATAATAAAATGTGTTATTTACATCACCAAGTTTGTTGAAATTTGTTACAGTAGCATTAGAACACAAATACAAAGAGAAAAATGAGATAACCCACATAAAGCACTGAACAGGATGCCAGGCATGTAGTAAAGATAAGTAATCAATATTAGGCCCTGGAGCTGTGTGTGCATTGCACCAAACATCATTATCCACATCAACGAACAGGGGAAGGTTAACCGATGGAGATTATGAGAGTGGTGGGTTAAAGCCCTGACAAGTCTGCCATTGTTTCCCTCACTGCTGAAATGGGTCCCTACCTTTGGATAGGATGAAATTCTCTATGCTTGAAAGCAGCTTGAGGAGAAGAAGAATTTGAAGACAAACCACCAACCAAGTGAACAGAACCCAATCCTGGCTTTGGATGTTGGAGCCACTGAATTTTAGATGTCTACTTATAATTTACAGGCTAATTCAAACATCTCTGGTATCACATATACCGTGTGTATATGTTTGAGTGTATGTATGTGTGTATGAGAGAGGGGGAGAGAGAGAGAGAGAGATGTGCTTGTATATTATTATATATATATTTATATATATACATATATGTATATATATACTTTTGGGTAGTATATATCATATCATATCATATCATATCATATATCATATCATATCATATCATATATCACCATATCCTATCATACATTTTTGGAATCAGCTCTGATGTCCTTTCTTTCAAGGAAGGAAGTAGTTGAGAGGAGTAGTCTGAATAGGTACTGCCTGTAATTAATTATGATTTAGTGGAAGGGGCGGAGGCGGGTTGTAAACCTACAGATTCTTAATCCCTACTGCAGAGATTCCAACCCAGTGGTGGATCTAGGGAGATGCCCACAACTCTGTATGTGTAACGAGCTCTAAAAGCAGATTCTGCTTTTAGAACCATTTGACTAGATACCTTCAAAGTCTCTGTCAGTGTGGTTCTGTGATAATACTTTGTTGATGACGCTGTGAACTTTCTGATCTCTATCTTGGTTGGGGAATGAGGTGTCCTGGTTAATCAGCCATTCTACATGCTGGAGTTGGGGGAATTACAACCATCCCCCAATTCATAAAAAACCTGGAGCTCCCACAGGCAAAGTGGCTTGGGTCACACTAAGTGAAAGAACGGGAACTGGAATCCAGGCTGATCTGACCTATCCGTTCATTCATTTATTCAACAAAGTGCTGATTTTATACCATACTCTTCATCTTAATTTTTAAGTTATGTTATTATTCATGAAATATTTTCCTTATAAAATATCTAATAATAAAAAGAAAGAGAAAAAAATACCATTTCATCCTCCTCCTCCAATCTGACATTCTTCTTCTAAGGTCATCATCTTGATATTTGTTCTTCAAGAAAATGTTCTATTAACTACATACATATATGCACATATCAAAGAATACTTATGTTTAAGCCTTTCTTTTTTAAAAATTGAGTTTATACAACCTCCTTTGCCACATAACAATAAGTTAGTACATAACAATCTCTCTGCCATTTTTAACTACTACATAGTATACTATACCGTGGTGCATTTGAATCTTTTTAAACATTTTCCTATTGATTGACATTTTGGTTATTCCCATATTTTTGCTATTACAAAAAAACAAACTTGCTGCACTGAATGTTCTTTTACGTGTCTCTCCAGGATGGTTACAAGGGTCTTTGCTGAGTTGAAGGAGATGAGTGATCTTACCTTTCTACCTTGTTTTACTGTAACTACATGGAGTTGGGGTTGGGTGGGTGTAATTTCCCTTAACCCAGAAATCTAGGTTCAACCTGCTAAAATTTTAGGTGCAAATCTTGAAACATATCCTTCCCTGGGTGTTGATGTGGATATATCAATGCTGGTCAGTGCATACTGTACAACATTGAAGCATTTTATGCCTTGGCAATGCCCAGGAGAGTTTCCTGCTCTTTGTTAACTGATGTCGCATTTGACCTCTCTTAGTGAAATAAATGACTATTTTTACGTTGGAAATTTCCTTGGTCAGCAGCAATTCTAGTTCTCAATCCTGATTTTGAATGCTTAAAAAAAATTATATATATACATATATGGAAAGGGATGTTTTGTTCTTTGCCTGGAACAAGCGGTCCTGGACTTTTTTCAGCATCAGTAATGTAGGGGAAATGATGGATGGCTCTCAAGTACTCATGTGATGGCTCTCACCTGCTGGAAGCACAAGGGCATACTGTAAATGAGTCATGAGGATACAGAACCAGCCTGTGGAGCCTGTAAAAAGTGCAAGCTGCAGACCAAAAGCTCGATGGGCAACTGAAATTGCCTGGGTGTTTCCCTGCCCTGTGTTTCAATCCCAACAGATCACCGGGACCTTGGCTTTCACTGTCTTCACTGCAGTGCTGAGTTCCTTCAAGTTTGGATATGACATTGGTGTGATCAACGCACCTCAACAGGCAAGTGCAACACGTACAAGTTCTCTTTTGGGCAACCGCTGTCAGTGACAAAAAGATATCACCTGTTCCTTGGACACGGGGATAAAGTGTGCTCACGTGGGGGACACCAGGTAATCTTGGCCTTCTGTCAGGTAAGAGGTGCATGTTTCCAAAGCTGATAACTTGGCCTTGACTCCTTAGTCAACAATCCTCACAGGAGAAGAAGGGGGTTAATAAGTAATTCTTGAGCTCATTCTGCTATCTGCTGAGCTCACAGAAAATTCCAGCCAGAATACCACACGCCCAGGGATGTTTAAAGAAAGAGTTTACTGCAGCATTCATTCAACGGTTCCAAGCATATATGGTTGGAAAACTCCAGGGAATAAGGAGAAATGAGAGAAGCATATGTTTCATTCAGTGCACAAACATTTATTAGACAGCTACTACTGTGCCCCAGGCACTTTAACATACACTCTCTCCAGCTTTATCCTTCCAACAATATTACAGCTCCTGTTTCCAGGCCAGATGAAAACCTTTAGGAGCCCTAAGCACTAAAAAGGTTAGAGTTCTTTACCCCCATTCCTGCCTCCCATAGGAAATTCAAAGCAAAATAATACAAAACTTTAGAATAACATTCAAGAAACCCAACAAAGTTTGGATTGTCTTCTTGATGACTACTTGAATGGTTATTATTTTAAAGTACATCAAATAATTTCTAAAAATTTTCTCCTTATTTTGTGCACCACTACTCTGGTGTCCATTGGATAGACAGGAGAGGGATGTGATTTTTCCCAGCTCCCATGTCTGCAAGCCAGGGGGACCAGGAGTTCGTTCCCCTCTGCTATAACTCTATCAGATCCTTGAGGGCAGGACTGGTATCTTATTCCTCTTCCTATCGCCAGTGCCAAATACAACAACTGGCATGTAGAAGGGGCTTCAAAAGTGGTTAATGAATGATGAGGGTATGAGCACTCGTTGGGTGCCTTCTTATGATTCTGTCGTTGCCCCACCTGCTTCTCTTATACCATTAGACTCCAAGGAAGATGTAAGATCCTGCAGTGTGTGAATGTGTGAAATGTGTGCTGGCCACAGTTCATCACCTGAAAAGGATTGTTCTTTGGGCCAAAACATGTTCCTCAGTTTTCATCATGAGAGCAGCTGACCTTGCCATGGTTGAGAGGAGAGGGGAACAGTGCTGGAGGATCAGGAGACCTGGACTGTGCCTTCTTCTGTGGGTGATGATGACTATTTGCCAATGTTGTAGGCTGCCTGAAGTTTGGGTCAACTTCACCATGACCTGGAATTGGTAGAGTCCCTTCTCTTCTGGTGGAAGTCCTTTTCACGTCCTTAGCTAAACTATCCTCTCCAGTCCCAGACAGAAAACTAGGCTAAGGGCTCCCTATTCTTTCCATTCAAGGCCCAGAGCCAGAGGTGAAAACAGGGACCCCCCAATGGCATCAGATCAATGCTTTCCTTAGGCCCTTTCCCTTTGCGTGTTTGAAGAGCTGCTTAAACAGGATTATGTAAGAATGGTCATTCAGATCTTTTATTTTTTATTAGCTGAAGGACATTTGTAATTATTTTAAGGTACTTTAAAATAACACTTTTTATGATTATAAAACAAAACAGGCCTATTGCATAAAATATAAGAAAAATTCAACCATAATACTACCACAAAGAAAAAACTGCTGAGAAAACCTTGGAGAATTTTTTCTAGACCTTGTTTATGCATATTATTTATATTGGGCATCCTTCTAATGAGGCAAATGTCTTTGTCAGGTTTTTTTTTTTTTTTTTTAATCATAAGAGGATGTCCTGTCTCCCCCTCATTCAGTTGACTTTAGCACATAGAACTTTGTACAGCCTAGAAGAGCTTTAATCCAGGTACTTGTGGGACAGTATCAGCCCAGGTCGCTGCCACTGAGTAGTGACCAAATCATCAGACGAATGACACAGGTGGAAGACAGCCCAAAGGACAGGCTTTTTCTCAGTTATATTTTGGTATGATATGAGCCTCTATGAGCACATTGTAAAATATGGCTCCATGAAACTTAGGTTTGAAAATTGTTCTTTCTTTTACACACTGAACTCTATGAGGACCCATAGGAGAAAGTTTCTTCAGGGCTCAGTATCTTCTCAAGGGCCATTGAGCTGTTTTAATCTTTGGAATTCATCAATCATGTACTTGATTGTTTTCCCTTTTTTGCACTGGCTGCTAGGAAATTCAGTGCTAAATTTACGTCTCACTTTGAGCAAGGATATGGTATCCAGCATTTGAGTTTTGTATACCAACCTCATTCTTTGCCTCATCTTAAATTTCCCAATCTTTTTTCTTGTATGCATTTTTATACTTTTGTTAAAATATTTATATAACTAATTTAAATCCTTCTGTGCAGAAATCACACTTGTATGAAAATGTGTCTTTTTTAGTCTGCAGAATATTTTTATTTTGAATAGTTGCCAACATATAAAAATTGGAGAATTCTACAAAAAATCCATATTTCTGGCTTCTGTTAAAACATTAAAATTCATGCAACACTAGTCTCACATCTTCCCCCATTAGATGGGACAAATGCTCTCCTGCTTCGCAATCCCACACTCCCTATTAATCCCCAATTCTTTCTTCCAGTCATTGAGTTATTTCTTGCTTCCTTCACTTATTTGTTTCTGCCTGGTTCCCATTGCCACTGAAATTTGTGATCACTGTTTTATAGGATATGGTCAGCTATAAATAAATCTGTCCATGTTTGTATAACTCACATAATTGGGATCATCCCTTTTAAATACCTAACATTAAGGAAAAATAAACAAAACCAATATATCTAGCATGTTTAAAATATTGGAGTTATTTTTCTTTATTTCCCCAGATAATAGAATCCCATTATAGATGTGTGTTGGGTGTTCCACTGGATGACCGAAAGGCCACCCACAACTATACTATCAACAGCACAGAGGACCTGCCCACAGTTCCACACCCAGTGAAGCCCATCCCAACCCCTTGGGCCGAGGAAGAGAGTATGGCATCTGCTGGTCTGATCACCATGCTCTGGTCGCTGTCTGTATCCAGCTTTGCAATTGGTGGAATGATTGCATCATTCTTTGGTGGGTCGCTTGGGGACAAGCTTGGAAGGTAGGCAAATTTCGTAAATAAGCATAAAACACAGAAACTTCAGTATATTGGTTTTGTTGGACTTTGTTTAGAAAGACAACATCTTTCCTTTTTTCAGATAGTTTTAGAGTTGTTTGTCCAATTCATGACCTTATCATGCAGGTCCATATTAGAACAAGTCAATGGAGAAAGCTGTTGCAGCAATCTAGTTAATTGTGGCGGTATTTACAGCAAAAGTGGGTTTGGTGTGTATTTCTAGATAAGTGCTTTGATTCTCTGGCTTTGTAATTTATAAAACATGTTAAGAAACCACTGAACAAATGGTAAAGTCAGGAACTCAATAGATGAGCCAAGATTGGAGTTTTTAACTTGGGAGTTTGCTGTTTGCTTTACCAAATCACTCCACTTCTCAATCGTCCAGGTTTTCATTGTTCAAATTAGAATTTAGCATTTGGATCAGCCAAGTCCTAAGGTCATGTCACTATCTCAAACTCTCAAGTGCCCAGTGTACTTAGCATGTGGCTTCCAGCTGCTATTGCTGCTATCTCAAAGCCCCAACCAGAGATGAAGCAAGTGGAGTCTCCTTTTCTCAACTCTGGTTTCTATTAGGTGTTTTGGATTAAAAGCATCAGTGGAACTCCTTTGCCCCCAAGTTTCACTTAATCATGTGACACACTGCTTTTGGGATTTCCTCCCTATATAAAGAGGAAATAAAATCAGAAAATCAAATATTATTTCTTTTTTTAAGATTTATTTTCTGCTCATTGAGGTCAGCTTTTGTGCATTAATTACCTTTTTTTTTCTGATTGTAAAAACAATATAGGCCAAATATGAAAAATTTAGAAAAACACAAGAGCCTTTAAAGATGTAAGTAACTACTTAGGCAACTAGTTTAATAATTCTGGATTATAATTCATTTACCAATTCCAGCTACATATTGTAATTTTTATCTACTTGTTAAAATTCTAATAACGTCTTTCTCTTGTACCAGAGCTTTTATATAATAAGACTATAAGAAGTTTTCTTAATTAAAGGATGGCATGGTAACCCAAATTTTATTCTCATTCTTATATGAAAGGGACTTTCCTGTACCATAAAAGAAAAAGGTCAATTTCTTATGTATTTACCAACTTACTGGTGTTTAGTCGAACTTTAAACGAGAATCACTAAAATACAGAGTTCTTAAACATCGTTTCAATTTGCACTAATTTGGCATAAACAGTGAATAGGGAATTTTTTAGATTAAATATTACTAAAGAAAATTAAATCAAATTAAAAAACATGTACAAACCAATTTTTTTAGCAGTTATTGATGTTTTATACTTCTTCCCATCTCAAAGAAAAAGCTGAAATTATTATTTTCCCTCATTTAGAGATGAAATTCTGACAGGTCCAGTAATTTACACTAGAACATTTCATTAGTGTGTTAGTCTTGGAACCAGGATGCAGGTCCTCTTAAGTCTTAGGATTTAGCATCAATAATAATCAGACCCCCAAACAATGCCAAATGACCATTTATCTAGTGGTCTATGGTAAACTAAAAGTGAGGCTTCTTCCAATTCTCAGTAGAAAAATGATCCTCCTTGAAAAACAGCCATAAAATTCGTAATTTCAACTTCAAAATTAAGACAGAGCTCAATCTCTCCCATAAACTATTTTTTCTCCTGGGGAGAATCATTGGAAGATGACATGATTTTTCCTTATTGCCAAGGTAATTTCTCTACCAGTGAAAAATAAATAAGTAAAACTGTATTCCTTACATTATTGCTAAAGGAAGTCTTTGCTTGTACTTACACACTAGTAGATAGATGTCTATAGCCACTATGTAATAGTTTTGGGTTTGCAAGGTCAATTTTTCCAGGGGCTGTACACTTACAATTTAATAACTACATATGGGGCGGGGGTGGGGGAGCAGGGCATGGTCTGGGCAACCCACACTACCATGGGTCAAGAAAGACATACATAGCTTGCCTTTGAATGCATGTTGAAATCTTTTTCTATCAAAAATGATAGAAATTTAATGGAACTCATTTAAATAAAGCATTAAGCTTTGGTTTCACACAGAACAAGTCCTAGTGCTGTCTCTTACTAGCTGTGTGAAAATTAGCAAGTTACTTACGTTCTCTAAAACATTTCCCCCCATCTACAATGTGAGAAAAAATAATACATACTCATGACATTATTGTGAGGATTAAATGAGAACAAATACAAAGTATTTAGCACAGTGTCTGAAACACAGTAAGCAAGCAGCAAATATGGGCTTTTTTGGATGAGATGATGACAATGACAATGATGATGATAAAGCTTGTGATAACAGGAGTATTAAGAGTAAGATTTAAAGAAATATATTTAGGTAGAATTAAGTTCCTTGCTCCATGATTAAATTATTCTCATATATTTTAGATTACTTATTCTTGGCTATTTCTCATGTTTGAACAGAAGTTAAACGTCCTTTAAGTTATATAAAATGCTCCAGCGTCCATTTTTGCTGGTAAGGTTGAGGGACTTTAGAGCTATCTGACATCAAAAATCTTTACAGGCTATTTCTTTCTTTGAAGACATTTAGACTTTTTAAACCTCCCTCCCCATGAGAACAGACTATTATCTAGCCACTAACAATTTCTTAGGGTAAATTATTGAATTTTCCTGCTTTCTATCCTTATATGCAGAAAAAGAACTTTACAGAAGTCAAAAGGGAGAGACATCCCTTAACTCTCTTTTCTAATCGAATCTGGGGCTGGCCAGCTTCTAAAACAGTCTATTTCCCCTGCCTTAAGGTAGTTGATAATTGTTTACAATTCATTTCCATCAAATGGTCTGTTGCTGCTTTAACAAATGACCACAAATTCAATGGCTCAAAACATCACAAATTTACTCTCTTACAGTTCTAGAGGTCAGAAGTTGAAAATCAGTTTCACGAGCGGAGAATGTCTAGCATCATTCCTTGCCTTTTTCCAGCATCTTGTGCCCACTTGTATTCCTTGTTTTGTGGTCCCTTCTTCCATCTTCAAAGTGCATCACTTCAATCTCTGCTTCTGTCATCATATCACCTCCTCCTCTTCTGCAATAGTAGCTCCCTCTGCCCTCCTCTTGAAAGGACACTTGTGGTTATATCATTGGGTCCACCTGGGTAATCTAGGCTAATCTCCTTATCTAATATCCCTAACTTATTCACATCTGCAAAATCCCTTTTGCCATAAAAAGCAATATATTCACAGCATCTGGGAATTAGAACATGGAAATCTAAGAAGGGCATTATTCAGCCTACCACCTGGCTTTGGGGCAATCATTAGAGTATGAGATTATATAATTTTATTCCCCATTTTTAAAAAATTCTGGTCTTAAAGATACATACTTAGAAAAAGCCCACCCAGCAACATTTGAAACATTTAAATAGAACTGTATTTTTTTCTGAGCTGCTAAAACAAAAGCATATAATGGGTTGGATTAACAACAGGAATTTATCGACCCATGGTTTCAGTGGTAAGGCTTGCATCTTCCCAGATCTGCATGTTCTGGCTGGCCGACAATCTCTGGGGCTCCTTGGCTTTTCTGTCACGTGGCAATGCACACAGTGGCGTCATCGCCTTTCTCTTCCAGGTTCTCTTAACTTCCAGCTTCTGGCTGCTCCCCATGGCTCCTACTCTGTGTCCAATTTCCTTTGCTTGTACAGTATTCAGCCATATTGGATTAAGGCCCAATCTCATTCAGTCTGGGCACAAACTGAATAGCAATTTTGTTATTATAAGTAATAATATCTTCAACGGTCCTATTTACAAATGGGTTCATATCCACAAGACCAGAGGTTGGGACCTGAACATGCCTTTTGGGGGCATGACTCAATCCCAACAAGAGCATAACAAGGTGTTTACATTTCTTCATGAAGCAAACATTTTCACACCTGTCCACTAAGATTCTTTTATGGCTTTATCATCATCTACTTTTTGTGTACCTCACCTTCCCATCACAGAAATAAAAGCATGAGATACTTGCATATATTTTCAATTTTCATATTTAATTTTGAAAATGATGTTTTTTTGCTAAGGTTAGTTTTATTATATAGTTCACATTGGTTGACTTTATTCATAGATCCTGGAAATATGCTGGCATATAACACAGTTATTATGATAAAGTTTAAAATAAAAGTATGTTTTAATTTACTTCCAAATAACTCACACAAAAGGAAAATTAATGTTGAAAGTTCCTCTCATTATCTACATCAACTAAAAACCTGTACCATTAAAAAAACAACAAAGAAGTTAGGAATCTCAGATTACAACTACAGAATTTAATTTAGCTATCACTAAGCAAGTATTATCTAAAACAATCAACTTGTAACAAACTTAATTAGTTAACTCTTTGAAAGAATGTCTGAAGTATTAAACTAGTCATCACCACAATTGAATCATCTCTATGAAAAGGTGAAGAGCAGGTATGTGCAACCAAGACTTTCCCATCATCAATATTACTTATTGTTAATGCTTGAGTCCACAATTAAGTCAAATTAGTACTCTTGGTTTAAGATTCCCTAACTAGCTTTTACGGCAAAATTAAAATAGTCACTGTTAGGTTAATATCTCAGCATGCTCTGAAAGCAAATACATTTATCAAGTTTAATGCTGAATTTATAATCCTTCCTTTTTAAAATTTCAGAATCAAAGCTTTGTGGGTAGCTAACTGTCTTGCATTAATTGGAGCTCTTTTGATGGGGCTTTCGAAATTGGGACCATCTCACATTCTTATCATTTCAGGAAGAGGCATATCAGGACTCTATTGTGGTAAGTCTCTCTCTCCCTCTCTCTCTCTCTCACACACACACACACATCTTTGTCTGAAATTATTTTAAAGGCAGATGTAACTTGCAAGGATTTTTTTTTAGCGCAAGGTGGTGTCACATATGGGAAAGGTAATAGAACAAAGGCTAAATCCTGGGTCAGAGCAGGTAGGGACCAGTAAATGGGACTGTGATGCTATGTTCTTGTCCATGGCAATGACATTATTGCTAAGTGTAAGATCTCAGAAAATTACTTAACTCTGGCTCTCAGTTTCCTTATCACCTAAATGAAGATGATAATAACATATACCTCATGGAGTGGTTGTAAGACTGCATGTAAAATGTTCAAGATAAAATCGGGCACATATTGAGGATTCAAGAGATGCCAGTTGTTATTACTCCCGTTTGGCAGTGAATGGTAGAAGACCGGTACATCCAGAACCCCAAACTCTGCCCTTCGGATCTACCTGGCTACTTGTGCTTCTTTATCTTGACACCCCAGGCTCATCTGTCAGTCCATCTTCCCTGGCCCTGTCTGATTTCTCACGTGGCTGAGTGAAATGGTAAAGTGGTGATGACTGTAGCAAGAGAGAATCAGGCAGAAGCAGATAGACTATTACTGACCAGGAGCTCAGAGTGGAATCATTCATTCTTGGAAACAGCTTTTCAAACTTTCCAAGGCAACGAATCACCAGAGTCATGAACAGAAGGAGGGTCACTGAGTCTCTAAAACCAATCACCAAATCTTTAACCTCTAATGTCAAGGAAGCCCTGATTCTGACTGCTTTGGGCTGAGGTTTTAACCCATTGTCCTAAGTGGCAGTGGCCTTTCAAAGTACTAATATCCATGCGTCATGCTCAGTGCCCAATCTCCCCCAACAAACACACACACACTCAACACACACACGCACACACACACACACAATTTTCTGTAGTTTAATTACCAAAATAGCGGTGACCTCTGGTTTTGTGTGTGTGCCTGTATGTGTGCATGCGTACATGTATGCATGATTGTTGGAGGGGCAGGGTGAGGGCACAAAATTTTGCATATATTATTTATAACACTTTTACCTGTAGAAGAGAAAAGTGTTATAAGTGATCAGTTGAAGCACAAGTCTAAAACACCCATGAGTTAATAACATAATTGAACGTCTTTTTTCATTATTGTCAATATAACTGAAGGTCAGGGTAGCTTTACAAGGTGAAGAATCAACACACACAGTAGAAAGAGCTTTGGATTCAGAGTGAATCAATTCTAGTACTGTCTTTTTCTGTCTCTTTCTGTCTGGCCTTTGATAACTTAACTCAGAACCTTGGTTTCCTCTCCTGTAAAATGCAGATAATAACCCCTCTCAGAGAAACCCAAATCATGATTCTTCTTTCTTTTCTTTCTATTTAAAAAAAGGACAGGGCAAAAAAAATACTCAATTTTGGGGGCAAATTTGGAAATAAATACAATAAACATGTTGAGGAGCAACGTATCTGTAGTATATTGGGACTCCAGAAAAACCTTTTAAAATTATGCCTGCCTCTAAGCATTAAAGTTGCTAAAAATTATGGGAAGTAAAATTTGGCTTCAGATTCGTGTGACTTCAGATCTGTGAGCTTATCCACATTATTCTGTTATTAAAGTATAGCACTGAGTATTACACAAAGATAGTATAGCCTAGATTAGGGCCAAATAAATGGTTTTTTCATGTTTAAGATCAACAGGCCATATGTAGAGTCACATGTAAAATTCAGCAGAAATACAGATGCCATATCATCAGGTAAATGTTCATGTGAGATATCAACAATTTGAAGCATTTTTTAACATATGGAAAACAGTTCCCAAATGAACCTTTTACATAGAGACCATCCATTTCCTTTGATAGGAAGTCTCTCTAAGAGGAAGCCTCAAATAAATCTTATTTTAAATTTCTTAAGAAAATGCCAAATATTGAATTCACTCTTGACTTATTGATAGTCTCTGACATTTTTATGCAATCAGCAAATGGCTGAGCACGCCACCATTTCCAACATGACTGATTACATCTGCATTTAAGAAAGCTGCAGAAGACAGAACTGCCTAGTGTATTTCAATTTTTTAAATTCTTTTAATCAGCAAAAGACCTGCAAATAAAATCTATTCAGAAGCATAATATTTGGAAAGAATAAAAGAGCTGGGTTGCTCTGTGTGGAGTGATTCGGGGAAGGGATCTCCAGAGTCCCTGATTCCTTAACTTCTTCCCATCTATCCACACCCCCACAACCCCCTGGTCTTGAGGCACCACCACAATGTGCAAACTCAAATAGAATATGTAGCTCTCATGCCAAGGCTCTATTTCATGTGACCTTGGACAAGTCATTTCCCACCTCTATCAGGTGGAAAGGTTGGTCTACATATTTTCTAATTCCCTTTAATCTCATGAGTTTAGATTAAGAATTTTATCAAAGCAGTCTTCATTTTCTTTTCTGAAGATGAGCTAAGGTATTATGACAAAGGTATTTCTTTGTCATGGAAACAAAATAATACTTAAATAAACTTTTAACTAATTAAGACAATGCTATGAAGGATTGCCAAATACATGACTAACCATTTCTTTCCATTCATATTTCCAACAACAACTTCATTTGGGGTTTTAACAATAAGTATTTTTTGTATAAATTGCTTCTATGGCTGGACATAAGAGCTCTTCCTTCCAATGGACTCGGGGTGGGGGTGATTTCAGTCAAGATATTGACTGGGTTTACAGCAAATCATTATTAGAGAGTCCTAGCTGTGCTTTAACTTTTATGTTCCTGTTTCTTGCAGGGCTAATATCAGGTGTGGTTCCAATGTACATTAGTGAAATTGCTCCAACCTCTCTCAGGGGCACTCTTGGCACCCTCCACCAGCTGGCCATCGTCACAGGCATTCTTATTAGTCAGGTAAAAACACCCCATTCCCTACTTCATCCATCCTCTCCCTCTCTGACTGTCCGCTCTCACTGTAGATCAGCACAAAGAGAAAAACCAATCCCACCAGTGGTGGTGGAGGTGGTGTGGAGACACAGGATTTTGCTCAAAGCTAAATTTTTACCACTCCCCACTTTTCTCCTTGGAGTTGTGGAGTGGGCCCTGGAGGTGATCTGATCAGCCTCCAGCTAGTCTTAAACTTCTGGAGCTAATCAAGAATTAAATTATTCTATTCAGATTTCAAGGAATGGGAAATTTCAAATATTTAGCAGACAGGATATCCTTCGTTTTAAGAATCATAATTGGAAATCTAATATGTAAATGACAACCAAAGCAGCTCCTGTTTAGCGACTGGGGTTGTGCAGCCCTACTACCCTGTGTTCTCACAGGGACTCCATGGAACTCAGACCTGGGCTATTCAGGGGACAGTTTGTAAGCCACCGGAGTAGGGATCACAAGCTGGTTCTCATCAGAGTAATTGTCCTCTGTATGAATCCCCATTCTATCTAAGTTCTCAGAAATAACTTTTAAACAAAGGTCCAAAGTTATTCATGATTTTAATATAGCATTATTCCATCTCATTGCCTGGAGAATACAGCTGTGTGTTCCTTTCGAATCAAATGTGTTTTTAAAAGTTTGAGTCCCATCTTACGTGTCCCAGTGGAATTCTTAAAATTGTTTTCATTAGTAGGTGAATTGTTTGTAAAACACATAAATAAATCTAATTTAGCTTAGGTAGGCATATTAATAAAAGTTTCCATCTTGTGCATACCTGAACCAAAGCTGTTGGGAATTATTATTAAATAGCCTAGGTACTTCTTCAACAAGTTGTTGCAAATGACAGCCCCAGAGTGTTTTGCAGTTGATGTGCTTCTTACCTACCCTTTCAGATTCTGGGTCTCCACTTTCTCCTCGGCAATCAGGATCTGTGGCAAGTCCTGCTTGGCCTATCTGCTGTGCCAACTGTCCTACAGTCTCTGCTGCTCTTCTTCTGTCCAGAAAGCCCCAGATACCTTTACATCAAGAGAGATGATGAATTCAAAGCAAAGGATAGTAAGTATGGGGGGGGGGGTTCCTACTGTTTTGGAATTATCAGCTAATGCAAAACTGTGCATGAATGGTTGCTCTTGAAATTGGTAGCAGTGCCTTTCAAATGAAGACAGTAGTTACATGAAGAAGAGCATGTAAAATCACTTTAATGTGATTGCTCCATGCCATTTTGCACTCATAAGCATTCATGCCAGCCCAAACCAGGATCCCACATGAAGGATATTGGACTTAATCAGAGGTTTCTAAAAGACCCTTCCAGCTTTATGCTTCTATGAGAATATAAAGATCATGGTTTTCTTTGTCATGGAATGAAATAAAAAATATTCTGTTTTTTGTTGATGTTAATCAAAGAGCAGAATTTAATTGAACAAAGGTAATTTCCAAAACCCATGTTATTAATTAACCAGAAGGGCCAACAGAACTCTAGCTCTTTATTAACAAAATAAAACTAAACTTACTTTTATTTTAACCTGAGTTAATTCATTGTGATCGTTTTTGGGGACAGGCTTGAAAAAACTCAGAGGATCTGATGATGTCACCAAAGACATCACTGAGATGAGAAAAGAAAAGGAAGAAGCATCAAATGAGCAGGAAGTCTCCATAATTAAACTCTTCACCAATTCCAGCTACCGAAAGCCTGCTATAGTAGCATTGATGCTCCACATGGCTCAGCAATTTTCTGGAATCAATGGAGTAAGTTTAAGAACTCCCTCTAACTCTTAAGAGCAAAGTAAAATTAGGTAGAGAGGGTAAGGGGTATAAGTTTAAGTAATTAACAGACATTTTTAAATGTTGGCATCACATGTCTTACTAAAACAAATATGTATTGAGTGTACATTAATTTTTTTGTTGTTTTGCCTCAACTATTTCTAAAACTAGCTTTAATTTTTTTAAATGTGTACAATCAATGGTACTATAAATCTATTGAGACAAAGGGGAAAAAGGCAAATGTCATGCTTAATACAAAAAAGAGAAAAGGAGAATAATTATACCCAAAACTCTAAATTACAAGGGGCTTCTAGAGTTGAGTATCAAATTTAGGCCCTTGATAGTAGGGGCAAAATGAATTTCATGGCTCATTACATCCTACCTAAAGGCAGTATACCAGATAGCCAACTTCCTGCCATTCAACAGACTTTCATACCATTTGGGGAGACGGCACACAAAATATACAACAGAGTGAACTGGCATGATGATGGTGAGGAAGGGTAGCTAAGGCACAAGTGAAAAACATACTGAACAATAAAGTGGCTAGCATTCAGGTTTTAAATTGAAACCCCTACATTATATAGACTAGAATGGTTCTGCTTGCAATTAGGTACTGGGAAAATAATTTAAGCATTGTTAAGAAACTAGATAAAGAATATCACTTAACCTTGCTCATTGTTGTTTAAAATATGATTGAGTTTCTGCCATAGTGTACCAGGCCAATCCCAGATCCACAAGGGACACTGTGGGGGAGAATGATGGCTAGCCAGAGATTTGAGGGAGGCAAAGGAAGTAATTCCCATCAGTGGAGATGTGAGCCTCATTCTACAAGCCAGATACTGTTCTGCTATGATCTCTGTCCACTTAAGTGGTCCATAATGTTCATTTTTGTCTAATATGCTGCATTACTTTGGGACTCAGAAGACCAAAATGGTGTCTTCTGTCTCTGCTTTGCCTATATATCTAATGGCATGATACTTAGTCTCCCTGAACCTCTCTGCCTCCTGTTCTAACACAGTGCCTGACTTACAGAGGCATCCAGGAAATGCTGACTCTGAGGTTGAGGGGCAACCTAAAAATGGTGGGATAGTGCGCTGTGTGCTGTCATCCACTACTCACCAAACACATAGTCTATGCAGTCCTCCTGTACCAGCCCTGTCTGCAGGAAAAGATGCCAGCAACAGGACACGTTATGTGGGAAAGGAAAGACAGAGGATGAGAGAATAACAGAATGACCTAAAATTCTATTATAAAAATAACAGGCAAGTAGGGACCATGTGAACCAGGTTTCTCGATCTCCACTGAGGCTAGTAGAAAAATTTGGATTAAATGAGATAGCAACCAGAACTATTATACATGCTGGTGGCAACATAAAATTAACACAACTTCTTTGAAAAATCGTTTGGCAGTGTTTATTAAGACAAGCATATACATACACCGTGGCCTAGCTATTTTATTCCTAAGTAGAAATATGTTTTTACTTCACCAAAAGAATTTTACTAGAATGCCCATAGCAGCACTAATCATAATCACTCTCAATGGCATCTACCCAAATGCTGACCAACAGAATTGGTAAATGAATTGTGGCATAGTAGTACAATACAGTACCATATAGCAATGAAAATTAATATCTACAAATACATGCAACGATATGGATGATTTCACAAAAGTACTGTTAAAAAAAAGAAGCCGGACACAAAATAAAATATATGCTTGTATAACGTGCAAGATTAATCAAAATTTATCCATGGGGTTAGAAGTTGGGAGAGTAGTTTCCTCCACACGATGGGTTGGAGGATATATAAGGGATTTCTGGAGGGTTGGACATTCTTTATTTCTTCACTTGGTGCTGATTACACAGATGTGTTCAGTTTGTGAAAATTAATTGAGATTTACACCTCTGATATATGCACTTTTTGCATGTATGTTAGACTTTAACAAAAAGTTAAAAAATTGAAAATTTTAAAAGAAAGAAAATGCAAAAGCAGAGTTTTCTGTTAAATATATGGAGAGACTTTTAAGCAATCAGAAGGTGTTGAACACTGAAGGAAGATTGTATTCTCCTTTCCTGGAAGGACAGAGGGGACAAAATCTCTTTGAAGTTCCAGGTATGTAAAATATTTCTTGCTTTAAAGCCATCTGTAGTAGGTTCCTTGATTAAACCTAAACTGTTTTTACTTTTCAGATCTTTTACTACTCAACCAGCATTTTTCAGACAGCTGGAATCAGCCAGCCTGTTTATGCAACGATTGGAGTTGGTACTGTCAACACAGTTTTCACTGTTCTCTCTGTAAGTAAATACCCTAGATAAATACTCTACTTGTCCCCCAGTCCAGAAAAGGGGGGAAAACTTTTGATCTCAAGAGAGAGCAATGACTTGTTGTCCATTTGCAGTGGGTGTGTATAACCAAGAGGATCATGAAAAGAGATCCTGTTTGTGATAAGCCAACCACTATATTATGATTAGACTTAATTGACAAGGTGGACATTATTTCTCCCCATCTGCTGGGATGCCATTTTGTCACTGGCTTGTGAATAAATAACTCACTTGGGGACACAGAGAAACTTCTCCTTGTGTAAATACCTGGGGTTCTTCTCCTTCACTGTGTACTTAAGCCCCTGGGAATCAGCCCACAGCTTGTCATTTCTATCAATTCTAGCTCTTCAACCTAGGTTCCTCTCCTTCCATGATTCCCATAATTTTTCATGCCGATGTTTCTTGGGGAAAATATTTTTATTTTCAAATTCAATGGGATTTCTACTGAAATAACTAGAGGAAAATAAACAAGGTCCTTTCTAAGAAGTCAAATCATCCCTATTCACAGATGATATGATCTTATAAATTGAAAATTCCAAAAAATCCACAAAAAAGCTATCAGAATTAATAAATGCATTCAGCTAAGTTGCAGGATACAAGATAAACACACAGAAGTCAGTTTGGTTACTAAACACCAGTAATGAACAATCTGAAAAGGAAATCAAGAAAAAAATTTAATTACAATAGCATATAAAATAATCAAAATACGATTTGTACACTTACAACTATAAAATGTTGTTGAAAGAAATTAAAGAAGACCTAAAAAAATGGAAAGATATCCTGTGTTTATAGATTTAATATTGTTCAGATGTCAATACTGCCCAAAGCGATCTACAAATTCAGTGCAATACCTATCAAAATTCCAGCAGCCAGTTTTGCAGAAAAAGAAAAGCTGATCCTCAAATTCAAATGGAATTGCAAGGGCTTGAATAGTCAAAACAATCTTGAATAAAGAAGAACAAAGTTGGAGGTCTCACCCTTTCTGATTTCAAAACTTACTAAAAAGCTACGGTAAGTAAAACAGTGTTGTTCTGGCATAAAGATGGACATTTAGATTGAAGAAATAGACAAATAGACTTGAAATAAAATCCACAGATAAATCCACACATCTACGGCCAGTTGACTTTCAACAAGGATGCGAAGTCCGTTCAATGGGCAAAAGAATAGTCTCTTGAATAAATGGTGCTGGGACAACTGGAAATCCACAT
>JAQZBX010048187.1:0-20272 GCA_029593785.1 Cabassous unicinctus | reverse complement strand
TGATTACAAAATTTTTTACAATGAATTCATGAGTACCTTCTTATTGTCTTCATCACTGATATTCATACATTTTGTTTTTCCTTACTATTATTTTGATGATGTATTCATTAGGGTGAGAGAGAATTGCAATTAAATTAGACTAAATGTCTATGAAAGATATTGAGAAGAGATATGATATGAAGATGTGTGCATTTTAAGATTTTTCCTTGTGGTCTCTAATCCTCCAGTAGGATAGATCAGCTTCCAAGCATTTTAAGGAAGCAAAACCTGTAAGACCTCTTAAAACATAGCTTCTGAAGTATCATAATGCCAATATCATCACATTCTAATGGTCAAGGTAAGTTATCAGGCCAATCTGGATCCAAGACGCTATCTCTTCGATGCAGGAAGGGCATAGTGAAGGGGTGTGCACACCAGGATGGGAAGATTTTGTGATTACAGTGTGCAAACAACCCACTTTAAAAGACAAATACACTAACACATTAACCACCTATTCTTTCCTTAGTCTTCCTTTTCAATAATTGGCACCACTAGCCATCAATAGTGCCAGAAACCTAGTTGTGACCTTTCAAATATTCTTTCCTTTGCCCCCACTTCTAATCAATTACCACACTTTTTCTGTTCATACCAGAATATCTTCTTGTTCACAAATAGTTAGACCAAAATATAGAGCCACTTTATCTAGTCTAATGACCATCATTTTTGTTTTGGGGATATTGAAATAAACACTCCTTTTTGCCCCTCCAGTCTACTTTGCTTTGTAGCTAGATATATCATTCAAAATGAAAATATTTTCATGGCACCATATCTCAATCCAGCACTTAAAATCCTCTGGTTGCTCATGTCTTATCATGACCTGCAAGATAATCCATAATTTGGCCTCCTTTTAATGCTATGGTCCCTAAAAGCCCAGGACCTTTGTACATGGCTTTACTTCCAACTGGAAAGCGCATCCTTTCACTTCGATTACTCCTAGTCAGTCATCAGTTTTTATCTCAAATGTCAATTCCTTTCTATGACTCCCAGATTAGGTCAATTTCTTCTCATATCACCAGAAGCTTTTCCTTCACAGTGCTTACCAGGGCTGTTATTTTACAAGTATAGCATTGCTTATTTGATTAACAATTCTCTGCTAACTTAGATTGTTAATTCCACAAGGGCAGACTCTAAGCTGGTTTTTATATCTTATGCATAGAGCAACATCCAGGACAAAGTAGGCACGCCTAAAAATTTGTTAAATGAATGAATGCATGCATGATAGCTTGCATCATACTGACTTTGGTTAAATCCTAGTTTCTTCACTTACTAGCAAGTGATTTTTAGCAAGTAATTTGATCTCTCTCAGCCCAGGTTTCTTCACCTGTAAAATGGAGATAATATCTCCAGCCACGCAGCTTTCCCATAAGGATAAATGTGATTATGTGCTTATAGCAGAGTGCCCGAGCACAATAAATGTTCAGTGTTCTGGCAGCTTATGGTATGCTCTTATATACTAGATAGTGCTCATTTTAGAAGTAAGCTCTAGCAAAACGCAGGGTATAGTCTGTGTCAGAGACGGCATTTCAACTTTTCCCACGTCTAAGCCTTTGTCACCTCATTGCCCATCTGTGTGACATGATCAATTTTCGTTTTGACAAGATTCCTCTGGCTGCAATGTGTGTGTTGGGCACAGCCACCTCTCCTTCCTCAAACCTTTGATAGCACTTTCTCATGTTTGCAGAGTCTGATGTCATCACAACCCCCAAATGCTCTCAGGAAAACAGACAATTCAAGTGTCCTTATTTGTCAAGTGGGAGGAGTGTCATTATAATTCTTAACTCCCAGTGTTGCCCTTAGATCAAATCGGATGGTGCACAGGGATTTGCCTTTGTGATTACACAACACTACCCAGGTGTTGTTATTCTCATTCCAAGAGAGCCAAACACGACTGTACCTTAGAAATACCTCGGGGTGCTGGCATTCGGTAAAAGGCATCGCCTCTGTGCTGACACCTTGTGTGTAGCAGTTTAGTCAACTGCTTGTTTTCTCTCCCTTCACAACAAGGACTTCTGAACTCAGGGTTGTTTAACAGGAATCTGAAATAATCAGAAAACAACAAGAGAGAGGTCCATGGGGGACAGCTTTGGCTGGGAGGCAGGGAGTCTATAATTCACAATTCCTAGTTTCGGTGACAAAAGCAGCTGCCTGACTGCCAGCCTAGGGAAGGAGCCTTTCTCAGGCTTGATTCCTGTTTCGCACCTCGCTTTCACTTCTATCCTCTACCTGTAAAAGGACGGAAGAAGAATATCTGGTCTGAGCTGCACAAGGAATTTTAGCCAGCTTTTCCGCTCAGTGCTCAAAGCTCCTCGCATTTAGTTATCCATCCAAAATCTCTTTTAACTGGGCAGAGCCAGACAGGCAATTCCCATATGTTTGTCCAGGTATGATTTTCACTCCTAGGTTTGGCTTTTTTCTCTTTCACTACATTTTTAAGGGAAAGAAACATCTTTGCTTAATTAAATCAAGGGTCAGTTAGAGGCCACATTCCAATGAAAGATATGAAAAGATGTCACTTTAGTGACCTCAGAGGAGTCTGTGGCTACTTGGTGAATTGGGTAAAATGTCCTTTCATTTGTCACCTATGGAGGGTGACTAGGGCCAGAGGGACAGGGTTCTTTAGTTAGCATTTCTCTCAATGGGAGCCAGCCTTGCTTTCCAGCTGACTTTGATTCAAAGCTCCCTTAGACTTCTTAATAACATTGGACTCCAGCAGGGACTAGCACGATTCAGCATAGACTTTTGCCATTTTTAACCTACTGTGGGTGGTAGCTTTTATTATTATTAATATCAGTCTCTATCTCATGCAGGTCACACTGGAAATGGAAGCTAGTGGCATGATGACAAATGGACTGAAAACTTCCTGAGTTCTGTGTGGTTAATTCTCAACCTCACCCTAGACTCAGCTCTCCAACAGTGTGAAACCTAATGGAGCAGCAATATCCCGAGTACATACTTTGCAATTTTGTTTTATCTCAGAACTGCTTAGAGAATTCTTTTTCAGACATGGGGCCTTGAGGAAACCTCAGGGGCTAAAAGCTGCCCAGCAATGAGAATTGAAGATCCATGTCAAACTTCAAAGCAGCCATGTAACTCAGCTCTCTCTTAGTCTCCACTGAACTCAAGGCTCCATTTCTATAAAATAAAACAATTAAACAATCTTGTACCTAACAACATATTTATGCCCTCTTTAAAATAAGA
Organism: Cabassous unicinctus; assembly: GCA_029593785.1. Classification (NCBI taxonomy): domain Eukaryota; kingdom Metazoa; phylum Chordata; class Mammalia; order Cingulata; family Chlamyphoridae; genus Cabassous; species Cabassous unicinctus. Next base: position 17,035 of record JAQZBX010048187.1, on the reverse strand, counting down.
GGGACTCTATAATTTCCCAAGCTTCTATGACTTGGGAAAGGATTATTGAATGTTTCTCTATTCCAGTGGTTTACAAAGTGCAGAACCAGTAGGACCAGCATCGCTTGAGAATTTGTAAATACAGACCTCTGATCTTAACCCAGACCTCCTGAATCAAAGACTGTGAAGAACTCAGTGATCTGCATTTTAACAAGCCATCCAGGCGATTTTGATGCACACTCAAGTTTGAGAATCAGTGCTCTGCACTAGCCATATAAATTTTTTCTCTAGCCCTATTTTTAAGCACCTCTATCAATATGAAAAATGAGAAACCTTGTAGTATGATCTTAGCTCTCTTGCCCTGGTGAGGGCTCAGGTTGGTCCAATTATTTCAAAACTTGTGACCTTTGATCTGTATATGGCAAATGAGATTCCTTTTCTCTTCCCTTGGATGAAAGGAGGAAAGGTGAAGTCTGGGTTGCTGCTGGTAGACATCTTGCACCAGAAAAGAAGCCAGCTTGAAGACAAGACTCACCTGCGGACGAGTGCAAAATGAAAGAATTGCAGAGAAATGAACCTAGATTCCTGATATAATCACGCCTGAAGTCTGAACTGTTGCCTGAGTTTCTAATTTTAAGACAATAAATTATCTTTATCCTCTATCCACTCATCCTGACTAATAAAAATAACAGGAAATCCAATTAGGAAGTCATTGTAGAGCCCAGGAAATGTACAATGGTGGCTTACAGCACTGGGGTGATGGAAGTGGGGATGAAGACAAGTGAATGGTTTCTTATTTTAGAAGTAAGAACTTACAGGGCTCAGTTTTGAATGGGGAAGGAATGGAGTCTATTAGAAAGAGTAGGCACAAAGCTAAAACCCGTATCTTTGGGTTCTAGGGGACTTTGCTCAGTTGATCTTCTCCCAGCCCTCATGCTGGGAGAAGATCAACCCTTAAGCATACCCTTTTTCTCTGTTGGTGTCCTCTCAATTAATTTGTCCTGAATCCTTTCCTCATATCCCAACGTTACCCTTTCTCCATTTCTAACTCCAAATTTGGACATGAGTTTTTGCTCTCCTACTTAGATCCTGCCCTATCCCATCCTCTATTTTAAAATAGGCAGGCTTTAAACCCTTATCAGATATACTGCTTGCAATTACTTTTCCCATTCTGTAGGTTGCCTTTTTACTTACTTTGTGATGACCTTTGATGTACTAAACTTTTTAATTTTGATGAAGTCCAAGTTATCTATTGTTTCTTTTGTTGCTCATTCTTTTGGTGTCATATCTAAGAAATCACTATGAAATCCAAAGTCATGAAAGTTTTTCTCCTATGTTTTCTTCTAAGAGTTTTATGGCTTTAGCTGATGACTAAGTCCTTGATCCATTTTGAGTTAATGTTTATGTGTGGTTTGAGGTAGGGTTCCAACTTCATTCCAAGTGATTAATACTCAGAATATATAAAGGACTGCTACAACTCAACAACAGAAAGACAAAAACCACAATTTAAAAAGGAGCAAAGCACTGAGACATTTCTCCACAGAAGATATACAAATTGCCAATAAACACATGAAAAAATGCACAAAACCATTGATCTTCAGAGAAATGCAAATTTAAAAAACACAGAAAATAACAAGCATTGATGAGCATTGAAGAAACTGGAACCCTTGTATATTATTGGTGAGACTGTAAAATGATACAGCCACTATGGAAAACAGTTTGGAGATTCCTCAGAAAGTTGAATGTTAATTTCTATATTACCTGGCAATCCCACTTTCATGTATATACCTACCAAAATTGAAAGCAGGGACTCAAACAGCTATCTGTACCAGTGTTCCTAGTAGAATTATTTCCAATAGCCAAAAAAGTGGAAGCAGCCCAAGTGTCCATCAAGACATGAATAAACAAAGCATGGTATATCCATACATTGAAATTCAGCTGTAAAAACAAATGAAGTTCTGCTACATGCTACAACATGGATGAAACTAGAAACAATCATGTTAAGTTAAATATGTCAGACTCAAAAGGACAAATGTTGTATGATTTCACTTATATGAAATACATAAAATGAGCAAATTCAAAGAAACAGAAAGTAAATTACAGTTTACCAGGGGCCCCCAGGGAGGGTGGGATGGGGAGCAATTGCTTAATGAGTGCAGAGTCTCTATTTGGAGTGATGAAACGTTGGATGGTGGTGATGGTAGCACAATATTGTGAATGTAATTAATACTGTTAAATTGTACACTTGAAAGTGGTTAAAATGGGAAATATTGAGTTGCATATATGTTACCAAAACAAAAAAGTTTTTTTTTAAAAAATAGGCAGGCAAACATTTTCAAAGAAGCAAAACCATATTAATATAAATTTAGAAAGCAGTTGGAAGAATAACCCTTCTGTTAGTTCATTAATACCAAAATTAGTCTTCGAGCACTATCCATGATAAAAGTGCTGAGATGTCTGAGATGAGAGAGACATCACCTGCCCTCAATTTTTTATGGCAGAGATCAAGTGTCAGCAACCTTTTCCTGTGAAGGGTCAGATAGTATATATTTTAACTTTGTAGACCATAAGGTTTCTGGTGGCAATAAGCAACTCTGCTGTTGACACACCAAAGCAGCCTCGGACAATACATAAATAAATGGGTGTGCCTGTGTTCCAATAAAACTTCATCTACAAAAACAGGTGGAAGAATAGATTTGACCCCTTATATAGACAAACATTTAATAAGGAAATGACAATACAACATAGTAAGTGCAATAATAAAATATTATAAAAGTCATTGAGTATTTATATATTGCTTGAGCATGCAAATTATAAGTTAATTAAATATGCTCATATTTACTTTTTGTTGGTCTTTCCCAAAGGCATGAGATAAGTTTGAGGATAGGAGCTACTGGACCATTGTCCTTCTATATGGCTAATTCACATATACCAAACCTGTTAAGTCAAGTATTTATTCTACCTACTTATCAGAAAGTATGAATTTAAAAATTTATAAAAAGGCAATTTTTCTATTCCTATTACATATAAACAGGTAAATAGGAAAAATCATCGTCCCATCTCCCTGCTCAGTATTCCCTGTCTTCCTGTTCTAGGAGAGGATCTTTCTATTGTCCTCGAGAAACCCCAACCCTGCAATGAATTTACAGATGAATTTAGAAAGAATTGAAATGTTCACAATATTGAATCTTTCTATCTATAAGAAATGTGCTTTTGCTTTTTTTTTCTATTCTTCTTTTATGCCTCTCAGTAGAGTTTTATCATTTTCTTCCAATAGGCACTGAATTTCTCCAGCTTATTCCTAGATAATTTATCTTTCTTTGTTGTTATTTCAAGTGAGATCTTTCCTGCACTTGATTTTCTAACTTTACTGTTTGTATCTAGGAAGCTATTGATTTTTGTATATTAATTTCTTAACAAGCTAATTTAAAGACATTTATTACTGTTAAATAGCTTTCCAGTATACAATCATATCATGTGCAAATAATATATTTGCCTCCAAATATATTGATACTCTAACTACTATTACTTTACTTATTACATTGCTTCATATTTTCAAAACAATTTAAATAAAAGTTGTTTTGTTCCTGACTTTAATGGTAACACTTCTTGTATTTTACCTATTAACTATGATGTTTCTTTTTGACTTCATGTATATTCATCAGATTAAAGATTTACAAATAGGAGAGTGTGTGTGGCTCAAGCAATTGGGCGCCCGCGTCCCACTTGGGAGGTCCCAGGATTGGTTCCCGGTGCCTTCTAAAGAAGATGAGCAGACACCGCAACCAGTGAAATGCCACAGCTAGCAGATACACAACCAGCAGGGAGTGGAAGTGGCTCAAGTGATTGAGCACTCACCTTCACTTGGAAGGCCCCAGGTTCGGTTGAGCAGACAACGAGCAGACAGAGGAGGGAGCCCTCTCAAGGTGGGGTGGGGGTGGGGGGATAAAAAATAAATAAATAAATAAATAAAAGATTAACAAATATATTCCAATTTACCAAATTTTTATTGGTCAAGTTAGAGAATCCACAAACAAGTTTGTATATATGTGATTTTAATATAGAGAAATTAGTTAGTCAAATGATTGGAAAGTTATGGATTAGTTAATAGTACTACAAGACTCTATTATCTATCAGAAGAAAATATAGTTGGAGTTTTATTTTACAGCATTTACAAAAGGGATTCTCAGTGGAATAAGTGCTCCAATGTAAACACTACAATATTTATAGGAAAATATGACAGTTACAAAGTCAACAGATGATAAAAATAGATTTTACTAAACTTTTTTTCAATAAAGATAACAGATAAAGAGTTAATGTCTATAATGTCCAAAGGATATTTACAAACTCTCCAGGAAAAAATATATAATCCAACAGAAAAAAAAAGGGCAAAAGCTACAAACAAGCAGTTCACAGGCCATACTTACATGGTCAACAAACTTGAGACTTATAGTCTAAGTTAGAATTTGTTTCTCTGGAAGCCCAACCTACTAAAAATACATACAGAAATTTTATGATGCATTGTTTGTAGTGACAAAATAAGGAAATGATGTGAATTCCAACTATGTGTTGAATATATTATGGTATATCCCCACTATAGAGCACTATACCAAAATTAAAATGCCTCAGAGCCATATTAGTTGATGTGGAAGGATTGCCATCGGGAATTTTGTTTAAAAGGAATATATATGTAAAATTCTGTATATTATAAAAGTATTTTATTAAATAATATCAAAATGGCAAAATAAGCCCTTTTATGTATATGGATTTATGCGTATATATAAGGGTTTATGTATGCATGTGGGTGAACACACGCATATTTGTATGTAATTATATAGCCATGAACAAAGTTATGAAAGTACCTAAGTAAGTAAGCAAGCTAAGTTGAGGACCTGGGTTACTAGGTGGGGAAGATAAAGATGGAAGGGGAGGGAAGAAAAGAGAATCAAGCCCTTGCAAAAAAAATTTTTTTAAAGGTTGGAATCACATCTATGCATTGAAATAAATAATACATTTATATGTTTGCATTTGTAAATATATATAAAGCATACACAGTTAAAATAAATTTTTGACACACACATATACATGCTTAAATAAAACATGATGCACTTACATATATATTTAAATATTAACTATTTTAAGATATACTTTTCACAAGGTATTGACAATAGAAAAATAAATTATATCAGGAATAAATACTTAATTTTATCAATAACATATTTTATATATATGGAGATCATTAATAAATTAGATAATAGAATTCCCAATATTGAAAGACCCGTGCCTTCCTGGTAGTATACAATATTCTACTGGGGCTTTACAGGACCCCATTTAGTAATTTACTCACAAATATTTGGATGAATGTTCTTAAGCACACACCATACAATCCACTGGAGACTGGCTTTTAACTTTAAATGGGATGGGGACATCTCTTTGTCTACTGACTGGACATTAAGCCTGGAGAATGGACCAGGGAGAGCACCAGTAGGGGAATATTGAAGGAGTTCAGGTGAGAAGTGGTGATTTAGAGTAAAACAGTGGTATGAGAATTGAGAAAAGTAAAAGAATATGAGAAATAATGTGGAAGAAGAAAAGAAAGGGCTTGCTAACATATTCTCTGTGTGAAACTGAAATCAGGAAAGTATAGGATGGCTTTCAGGTTTCTATGTTGGGAAACTGAGGACATAATGATGACATTTACAGGCATGTGGGAAACTGGGAGGAGGGAGACAGTTTGGGTAGAGGAGGAAAAAAGTAAGGCAGGAACCCTCTGACCCTGCGGTGATACATCCCACAAACTTCAAGGGCATTCCCATGAATTTGACCTTTGTTTCAAAGACATAGGAAAAGAGACTTGGAGGAGACGGCCCCCAGGGTCTGATCCATGTCAGTCATGAAAGTGGATACTGGGGACTATGGCTCACTAGGAGCCAGCACTAAGTGTGGGATCCCAGGTGACAGAATTCTCCATGTGCTCATTAACACATTTGTATCTTTCATCTGTGTGTTATGAAGGCATCCTCTAACGTATGTGGTCCAGGGCTGGTGTTGATCCTGTTTGGGTCTCAGGTTGATACTAAAAATCAAGATGGTGACAGAGGAATTAGTATTATCATGCAACAGTCAGTTTTTAATTAAGGCCCAACAGCGATGAGGATATCCTATAAGGTTGAAGATTTAGAGCCAGTTGCAATCACAGATTGGAACTTCCAGACAATGCAGGAGAAGGATTAGAAGTTGGATATATTTAGGAAATATATATATATCCAAATAGTATAAGGAAGAAAGCCCTAGTTATGCTAAATGCCCGGGGAGAGTGGGGCTCCGGGCAGTTGCTGAGGTAAACAAAGGTGTGAGTTATTATAGAAGCAGTTTCTTTCAAATTGCTCTAGCGCTTTGGTCTCAACTCCTTCTTGGGGAGTTGGTGGTTCTTGGAGTGGTGACACATTGGGATTTCTCTTACTGTGTGAGCTGATGCTGTCGTAACCCAGACCTCCCGGGTTGCATCAGCAGCACCCACAGGGGAGCGGGCTTCCTCATGCTTAGGTGATGAAAGTATCAGCTTGCAGGGCTAGCAGCACCCGCAGAGGCACCCAGGAATTTGAGTGACGCTGTTATGACTTACAGCAAAAACTAACTTAGACTTCTTATGTCTATGGTTCCTTCCTCATTCTCATTTCTATATCTATTTGTGCTCTCTCCTCCCTCCCCATTTAAAAAAACAATATTGTCATTATCATATTTTTGTAGTTAAAAGGATGGTTATTGGGTTATAGTGTTTTTCCCTACATTTTCCTGATTTTTATTTCTGTAATTTATGCCAGCAATTAGTCTTCCTGCTTTTCCTGCTTTCCTCCCATTTGTTCTTTTTTCCATGATCTTATTTATAATATTTTCATTTTTTTCTCATTTAGTAACACAAGGGAGTTTTCTTTTGAGTTTAGTTTTAGTTGCAATCTATTAGTCTTATAGATAGTGATTTCATAATTATGACTTCTTGGTATTCTGGAATGTTGGTGTTGATTTCCTTTTTAACGTGATAGAGTCTAAAATATCCAGATGCATAACTTTTTATATTTTTATTTCCATTTTTGGAATATATAGTTTCCTTGCAACTTATTCAAAGAATGTGGTCTATGTTATTTTCACTTTTTAAGTATTTATTGAGGATTTTTATTTCATACTCTGCAGTTAATGTCGTAAATATTTCAAAGACACTTGAAGTTGTGTTCCAGGTGTATGGTAGGCATAGGGTTTAATATCTATTTATTGGGTCAACCTTTTAAATTGCAATTTAAATTCTCTATATAACATTTAAATGTATCGAGTGGATCAGCCATAGGATGAAAGAGAAGTTAAACTCTGTTACTTATCATGTTTATATATTTTTTCCTTTTATTGCCTGCAATTCACAGTTACACATTGTAATGTGTTATTTGGTCCATAAAGACTCCTGAGAATTTGCTCTTCTATGCATCCCTGCTCTTTATTGTTACAAAACTCCTTTTGTCATTTAATTTTGTGTCTTGAATTTAACTTTGACTGATATTAACATTGTCATTCCTGATTTATTTTTTTTAATCTCCTGGGGTGATTTTAGTCTATCTTTTCATTTTCAACCCTTCTGGGTCAATACCAGGTATATCTCATTTATACAGCACATACTTGGGTTTATTTTTTTTTATATAATCTGAGTCTTTTTCTTTTAATAGGTTAGTTTATCCCACTGACATTTGTTGCTGTGACAGATATTTTTGCTCTGAATTCTGTCATTTATGCTATTGCATCTATTTTTAATGCTTCTTATAGTTCTATCAATTACTTTATGGTCTGTGTTTACTTCTGCAGCATTTTTACAATTTCGGTTTTGATAGTTTGCAATGTTTTAGACTCCATATTTCTAATATTGTTGCCTTTACTTGCTATAATATAGATATCAATCTTTTTATTAATCTATCAGTTTCAACAACTGTCAATTGAAAAAAAGTAAGTAAATTAATACCCTTACACTTCCCCCCAACTTCTCCCTAGGTACCACAGAATTTTCATGTTACCTTATGATTTTTAAATTGTCACCATAATAAATATTTACATTTTGCGATGCAATCTTACTTATCAGTTTTGCCTAATCACAGTTATAAATTTAAATAAATTTCACCTCAAAGCCTCTCCATCCCTAAGCTTTTTACTTTGTGTAATCATTTTCTTGCTTGAATGTCACCACCATTGTAACACAATCCCCAGGTCCCCAGGCCGCTCCCTCTCAGAAACCTTTGGTGTTATCGGTTTCCTACAGAGTATAAAGCAAGTTTCTTGGTATTATATTCAAGTACTCACATGTGCTTGTCCCTGCCTGCTTTTCTCACATCATCTCCCATCAATTCCTGCCTCAAAGGTTACATTTCATCTGTGGAGCTACTTCTGGTTTTATGGTTTACACATTTATCATAACATTGCAAAATACTTACAGATTGTTGCCTTATTTCCTGCTAATTTTAAATCAGGCCAGAATTTAAACTTCAAGAAACGTTTTATTGAAATATGACTTAAATGCAGAAAACTACAAATCCTAAATGTACGGCTTGATGACTCTTCACACACAAATACTCCAAAACACATGCTCATGTAATTCACTCTCCAGATGAGGAAATAGAAACGACTTGGATTCGAGAATCTTAAGGCACTGCCCAGTCCATGTCTCCCTCCCCCAAGTTAACTACTATCCCGGCCTGTCGTCACCAATTACACTGGTTTATAGCATTCATATGCGTGGAAAGGTCTTGCAGGTACACCTCTGGTCTCACAGTTCCTGCAGCCCGTGGCCACCTCTTTCACCCTGTCACCTCCCCAGCCATAAACCCTCAGGCATTATCAACTCCAGCTGCCTCCTCATCCTTGCTCGCCCTGCATTTGCCTGTCCAGCCATCACCTCAGCCTTGATACCTCCTCATTCAGGATCCACTAGTCCTGGTCACCTCATGGGAAGAGAAGGAAAACTGTAGAAATGGAGGTCAGGAAAAGGATGGCTATAGAATCAATTGAGTTTTTTAAATTTAATTTTTATTTTCTTTGTGGAGACAAAAGGAAAGGAAGGGAGGAGAATAAGAATAACATATTTATGGTATGGGTATTGAAATTTCCAGTTCTAGTATACCCATTTGATCTTTTTCTATATCCAAGTTTTCTCGTGAAATTTTCCTTCTTGTCATCTCTTTTATTTTATTTTATTTTATTTAAAGATTTATTTATTTATTTATTTATCCCCCCCTTGCTGCTTGTGTTTTGCTGTGTCCATTCGCTGTGTGTTTCTTCTGTGTCTGCTGTGAGGTCCTGCTGCATCAGCCCACCGCACCGCGCGGGCCGGCCTGCCCTCACCAGGAGGCCCCGGGAAGCGAAGCCGGGGCCTCCCATATGGTAAACGGGAGCTCTATCGATTGAGCCACACCTGCTTCCCATCTATTTTAAATCATATTCATAAAAATTATCTTAAAGTCCATGCCTGACAATTTTACTACCTTCAGCATCTGTGGATATGTTCATACTGTCTGTTTCTTCTTGTCCTTTCTCTTGGAATTCCTAATAATTTTTAACAGATTGGCAGATGCTATTTATGCAAAGATGTACTTTTCATATAGAGTCTTTGTATAATATACTTTTTTTCTTTAAGAAAGAATTTTTATTAGAGAAGTTTTGAGCATACAAAACAATCATGCATAATGTGCAGAATTCCATACATCACCCCGCCACAAACACCTTGCATTGTTGTGGAACATTTTTTATACATTATGAAAGAATATCATCAAAATATTACTGCTTACTATAGTCCATGGCTTTCATCTGGTGTATTTTTTCCATAAACCATGCTATTATTATCACCATATATTAGAATTATCCATTTGTTATAGTTCATGAGAGAATTCTCTCCTATTTGTACTATTAACCACAGTCCATCATCTACTAAATGGTTCACTGTGTTATACAGCCCCATGCCTTGTATACTCCATCCAAAGTATTCACTCTGTGACTCTTGGTTGCATCACAGATTTGTACTGAATAATATACTCTTATTTCAGAAAGAATTTTCTTTAGGATATTTTTTATAGTTCGATTAGTATAAGATAACCAATCTGGAATCGAGCCCATTTGAGGCTGCATTTCAGGCTTTATAGGACACGGGCTATTTTCACCTGGCTCTCCTAGTCTTTCAGGGGGCTCTGTTTGAAATCATGGTGTGTTTACCAGGGTCTCTCCACCTTGAAGGGCTCTGAACTATAGTATCACTATCTCTCACACCATAAGGCTACTGATGTTTGTGTCCACACTCTTGGCCTCGTAGCATCTACTTCTTACTTGGCATCTTTATCTTTCTACAGAACAAATTACACATCAGAGAATGTATGAAGGGGAAAAGCTGGTCCACTTCTCTTCCTTTCTTTTTGGGATCTTGGGCTCTCCAGAAATAGTATCCACGAATTCCAATTTCTTCTCCTCACCCCTGTAAGACTGCCAAAAGCTCTGTTTGATGTCTCTCTCTTGGAACCACCTGTTTTTACTTGGTTCTCAGACTCCCTACATATCTTGTTAATGAATCAATAAGTTGCTGGAGTGAAAAAGTTAAAAAGTAGAATAGAATGTCAGACTCACCTCAACATCATTCCCTTGGGACTTTGGCATCTCAAATCCTGCCATCCTTGGTAGATATTTAGAGTTTTCCAAAAGATTTTTGCAAATATATGTGTTCCAGCTTTCCTGATTGTTCTGATGGGGAGGATCAGTCTGCCATAGGCTATTCCATCATAGCCATAAGCAGAATTCAGGACAAGATTTTATATGTGACAACTCCTAACTCACTCCACGTGCTTGCCAGATTCACTTTGAAATGAAATGACAAAAGGATCAAATGACAGAATGTGAAAATAAGAATCATGTGCAATAGTATTGAACACTATAAAGGTCTGTTATTCCAGTATCTGAGATCTTGAAATCACTAGATGTAGTAGAATAGGGACTGGAATCCCTCTTGTGCAAGAGCGAATTTCCCAAATCTGAAATAAGAAGCATGTAGAGGATTTAATCACAAACTCCTATGTAAACAATTATCTCTAGGAAATAAGAGCTTGGTTTGAGGACAGTCCATGGTGAAGACAGGGGAAACCTTTAGGTCCTACCAATGCCCCAGTACAACAAAATCATATTTTTACATGTCTGACTCCCTTACTAGGCTGTTAGCTGCAATGATGCACCCTATGTTTTTGATAGTTGTGACAAGATGGTAAATCCAACGAGGGCTGGAACTCTGCTTTGTTCTCTGTTGTTTCCCCAGGAGAGGACACTCATTTCCAACATATATTAGGTTGCCAAAAAAAAAAAAAAAAAGAATAAATTAACAAAGTAAATTCTAAAATAAGCACTAAGGGAGTAATCCATGTTTTAAAGTAAATTCTGGTTAGATTGTGTCCTCACCTAGGGAAACAACGGGGAACAAAACAGAGTTCCAGACTTCACTGGATTTACCATCTTGTCACAACTATCAAAATTTTTGCATGCTGCCTCAGCATCCATCCAACTTTGGCTAAGCCACTTGTCTCAACACTGACCTTTGGCTTAACTAATAAACAGTTTTCCATCCCTGGAGCATAGACTTCCCAGAGCTCAAACCGCCACATCACTCCCACCACCCACAGGTCTCACCCAGAACCCACAGCTAGCCCCGGATCATAAGCTAACCCTCAGTTTGTCTCCCGGACCCCCAATCTCTTTCCTTTTCCACATGTTTGCTTTAAACTACGCATTTGTTGACTCCCACAGGAAATATCCTAAATTTCACCCCCGGACCATAAAAAGGCGCAAGCCACCGGGTCCCTTTCACTCTGTGTGCCCTCCACCCTCTGGCTGAGCCACCCCAGCCAATGGCACTGTCAAAGACCCCTCGTGACCCCCCTCCCTCCCTGGGACCTGTGAGTAATGAACTATTTTGACCTCATGTATTACGGTCTTGGTTTCCAATTATGTCACCCTGACCTCTACCCAGACACAAATTTAAAATCCAACTTAAATAATTTGAGACACATCTAGTAGCATTTTTACTCAAACATTATTATTTTGGAGACTCGGATCGTTTTCCACTTAATTATAACGGCCATATAGCTAAATTCACAGAAGAATAAGAAACTACAGAGAGAGAAAATGAAGATTAAAAAACTGCTGCTATATTTTCACCTGGATTTATCCATAGTAATACCTCCTGCTATGTTTTCTCATGCATTCTACTAGGATTATATATACTTATACATAGAAATGGGTACATATGCAAAAGAAATTGGTTTATATCAGATATACTGGTTTTTAAATCCTACCGTATACCTTGAATAATTATCTATTTTTAAACATCAGTTTCCTTTTTAATTTGAAATATTACAAACCTATAAAATGGTGCATGGAATGATGAAATGAACACTCTTGTGACCACTATGAAATTTAAGGGAAAAAATGAAAATATTTATCTAATGCCCCATATACTTCTTTCCATTGTATTTCTTTGTCTATCTTCTTCTCTCACCTCCAGTCTCCACCAAATAAAACCATTTTCCTGATTTTTATGTTCATCATTTCTTTGCATTTTTCTATATTTACTAATTATATATGTATCCCTAATGACATTTTGTATAATTTAGTGTATTTCTAAAGTTTGTAGGAAAGCATATTCCTGAAACTTGCTTTTATTTTGTTCTTCAGCATTATGGCTTTGGGATATATCCATAGACAATACTATATAAATCATGTTCATTTTTTTAAACTCCATATAGTATTCCACTGTATAGCACAGCATAATATGTTCATCGATTCTCTTTTTGATACACATTTATGGTTTGTCTAATTTTTCACATTTTTCACATTTTATACATTGTGTGGAAATAAACATTCTAATTCATGTTTCCTCAAGTACATGTGTGAGAGTTTCTCTGAAATACAGCCCTAAGAGTGGAATTGCTGCTTAGAGGGTAGCAATTTCAGCTTTACTAAGCATTGCCAGATTTCTCTCCAAAGTGGTTGTACCAATTAAAATTCTCAATAGCAGTGTACAAGAGTTTATATTGTTCCACATGCTTTCCACTACTTAATATTATCAGGCTTCATAATTTTTGCCAATTTCATGGGTATGAAATGGAATCTGAGTGTGGTTTTCATGTGCAATTCTCTGATAACTAGAGAGGTTGAATATCTTTCCATATATTTGTTGTCCATTCAGGTATGCACTTCTAAAATACTGCATTTTGGCCCAAATTTTGATTGGCTTGTTTGTGTTTTTCTAATTGATTTTCAGAGATCCTTTAAATGATTTGCATAATAATTTTCTTTGTTGGTTATATGCAGTACAACTGTGACATATTTTCAGACGGTATATAATGTTTTTTCACTATTTTCATTACGTAAAGTTTTAATTTTGATATAATTATACAGATATTCTATAGATATTTTGCATAAAAAGTTATTTCCCTATATTTTCATTCAAAAGTTTAAAGATTTGCTGTTCACTTAGAGATGGATATTCCATCTGAAAATAGTTTTGTTTATGGGGTAGAGATAGTATGTTATTGTTTTTTACAGGGATACTCATTTCTCATATCACTGCTAATTGCACAGTGTGTGGTTCTTTTCATACTATGGAATGACACTTGTGTCATGTATCAACTTTCTATAGACATTTCAGTTTTATTTCTGGGATGCTCTTCTGTTTCCTTGATCCATTTTTCTACCCTTGCATCAAAACTGTGCTGTTTTAACTACTCTAGCTTCTAATGATTCTTGGTATCTGTTATGACAAGTCTCCATTTACTTATAAATTAACTTGGCCATTCCATGACATTTACTCTTTGAAGCATAATTTGAAATAAGATTTTCTGGTTTCCATGAGAAAACTTTTTGAGATTTGATTTGAAATTCTTTAAATTTATATATTAATTTGGAGAAATTCAATGTTTTATCATATTGAGTTTGTGAATCCATAAGGTGACCATATACATCATATAGCCATGTATTTAAAATATGTATGTATTTATCAACAAAGTATTATTATTATATTGGTGAAACAATAAACTATTCAAAAACTAGTTTCAAAAATTAAATTCTTCCTAAATAAATAAAAGTAGCATAAAACTTTGTACAAGAAGTCAAAATAAATACGATATTGTTAATTTGATTATTAAAATATAAACAAAATAATTATTGTTGACACGTTCACATATTTAGCCAATACATATTTAATCTAATACAGAGTAGCTGGTATTTTTTTCTGGAGAAATTTTTTATTGTATTCATTATATTCAATTTTTCATACATTTGCCTGCTACCTTTCTCAAAGTGCATTTTGTTATTAATAAAGTTGAAATTGATGACACCTTAAATCTACTGTTCTCTGTGTATGCTTTTCCCTTTCTTTGGCCAATATTTCTATAAAACAAACTCATCCAATAAGTTGCTTTATGATTATTTTGATTTTTTTGCCAAGTTTACAAACTATGAAATCTTACATTCTCCATTCTATTCTATTCTGGTATAGAATACATGCATCTAATTGAAAATAGAAGTTCCATCAAAACATTTTCCTTACAAGTCAATCTATTTCATAACATAACTGTGGAAATTTAGTATTTAATCTATTATACCATTTGCACTCCTTTTTTAAAATGTATTTAGGTGGGGTATTTTTTCTTTTTTTGGCTTTTTTTAGGGTGGGAAGTCTTTTTATTGATGTAAAACATGTACAGAGAAGTGTGAAAATAATAATTGTACAATCTGATCTGGTAACTAGCATCAGATCAAGAAACAGAATACTGTTCATACTTCTAGATTCCACCACTTACCATTATACGCCCTTCAAGTTACTACCTTTGTCCTCTACCAATAGTCACCATTATCCTGGTTTCTCATACCATGAATAATTTCATGTAATTTATATAAAAGGTATTACATAGAATACATTTTTTTTTCATATCTGGCTTCTACTATTCAATATTATGCTTGTAAGATTCAACAATGTTTTAAGAGTAGCTCTTCATTAATTTTCATTGCTGTATATTATTCCATGGTATGCATCGACCTTTAATTTGCCTACGTTTTGGTCATTTTTAGTTTTAAAGCTATTATGAATAGTGGTGCTACAAATTTTCTATTGCATGTCCTTTGGTGAACTTATAAAAGCATTTCTGTTGGGTATACAGGTAGGAGTGAGATTTTTATTTCGTAGGGTATGTGTATGTTTAGTTTTAGTAGCTACTGACAAGCAGTTTTCCAAAATAGTTGCAACAAATGCATGTGTTAAGTGTTTTGTTTTGCCAAATCTTGTATTGGTTGTCTGTATTTTTCTTATTGATTTTGTAGGAATTCTTCAGTTATAGTGAATACATGTCTTTGTCAAAGACCTTCTCTAAATGGGTCATATATTTTTTGTCTCTGTTAATAGTGTCTTTGACAAACATAAGTTTAAAATGTTACACATGAATGGGAAAAAACATACCATTTTTAATTGAGAAAATATTCTCTCCATAGATTTTGAGGTATTTGTTGCACTCTGAAAAAAATATTCTAAAGGGAATTTATTCTAACTTCCTTTTTTTCACATTTAAATGTGTAAATATTTTAGACTAAATATTTTCACTTGTCCAATAAGTTATCTGTTCTGTGGCATATTTTGTATTGTGACATGACATTATGGGGGTATGCAGGGATAGTCCAAAATAAGAAAACCAATCAATGTAATAGACCACATCAACAGATTAAAAGTAAAAAATCACATGATCATCGCTAATGACACAGAAAAAGCATTTGACAAGATACAGCATCCTTTCATGATAAAAACACTTCGAAAGATGGGAATAGAAGGAAATTTCCTCAACATGATAAAGGGTATATATGAAAAACCTACAGCAAACATCATACTCAATGATGAAATGCTAAAGGCTTTCCCTCTAAGAACTAGAACAAGACAAAAATACCTACTGTCACTTTTCTTATTTAACATTGTGTTAGAAGTACTAGCTCAAGCACTTAGGCAAGAAAAATAAATAAAAGTCATCCAAATTAGAAAGAAAGAAGTAAAAATTTCACTATTTCCCGATGGCATGATCCTATACATAGAAAGCCCTGAAAAATCTACAACAAGGTTTCTAGAGCTGATAAACAAGTTCAATAAGTGGCAGGAAACAAGACCAAATGCAAAAATCAGCATTTCTGAACTCTACTAATGAGCAATCTGAGGAGGATCTCATGAAAAAAAATCCATTTATAATAGCAACTAAAAGAATAAAATATCTGGGAATAAACTTACTAAAGATATAAAGGAATGTACACAGAAAACTACACAACATTGTTATAGGAAATCAAAGAAGACCTACAGAAATGAAAGAATCTTCCATATTCATGTATTGGAAGACCAAACTTCATTAAGATGCCTGTCCTACCCAAATTGATTTACAGATTTAACACAATCCCAATAAAAATAACAACAGCATTTTTTACAGAATTGCAAAACCAATTATGAAAATTATTTGGAAGGGCAAGAGACCCCGAAAAGCAAAGAACACATTGAAAGAGAAAAACGAAATTGGAGGCATCATGCTACCTAACTTTAAAGCATACTACACAATGGTCACAACTGCATGATATTTGCACAATATCAAATATCTGACCAATGGAACCAAATCGAGAGTCCTGATATCGATCCTCGCATATACAGTCAACTGATATTCAACAAGGCCACCAAGCCCACTCAACTGGGACAAAAAGGCCCAGGAGAACTGGAATTCCATAACCAAAAGAATGAAGTGGTACTGGGAGAACTGGAATTCCATAACCAAAAGAATGAAAGAGGATCACCATCTCATGTCCTATGCAAAAATTAACTCAAGATTGATAAAAAACCTAAATATAAGAGCCTAGACCATAAAACTCATAGAAGATAACATAGGGCAGCATCTATGGGATCTTGTAGTAGGAAACGATTTCATAAACTTTACACCCAAAGTGCAAGCAATGAAAGAAAAAATAGATAAATAGG
>JAQZBX010048186.1:0-20274 GCA_029593785.1 Cabassous unicinctus | reverse complement strand
AGTATATTCAAAATATATTTCTATTAGGAAAATGAGAAGACTATCAAGGAAGGGTGAAAGTTAAAGAAAATTGAGAAGAATTGCTCTACAGGAGTATGTTTTCATTCCTCCTACTTTCATTATGCTTTGTTTCATGTGAGGAATTTGTGATAAACCACTTTACTATTTCATTTCTAAAATATTATTACATTACTGCCAAATTTAATCAATTAGCAATAAACTAAAAAAAACAACAAAAAAAACAACTTACATAAGAAAACAATGTTCTAGTCTAGTTCCAGCTTTACAACGTACCTAGACATTTCATCCTATATACATATATATTTAAAAATAAGAGGAAAAAATACAATGAATGTTACCAGAATTATCTCTAGAGAGGTTTTGGATCACAGAAGGGTCACAACTGTGGCAGGGGAGGATCATTGATGCAGGGTGTAGGCAATGTGGGGATACGTGGGCTGGGGTTCATCTGGGGCATGCCTCTAAGGCATATGAATGTGCTCAAGTGTTCATGGGGCATTGTCACGGTGGGTGGAGATCCACACAATAACCAAAGAATATCAAATTCCCATCCTGGGGAATTCTGCTACATTCTCTAATGGGTCAGCAAGAATCCCCCTAGTACAGGGGCGGTGCCTAGTGAAGGAGGATGGACCATTGCGCCGGGCCCTTGATATTGACGATTGTACTTTTGAACCTTTTCTTTTGAAACTGAAACTTAGCCTAGTATTAAATGTTGCCTAACAATTACCTCCTGAGGGCCTCCTTGTTGCTCTAATGTGGCTTCCCTACAAGTCAAACTCAGCATATAAATGCACTACTTTCCCCCCAGCATAGGACATGACTCCTGGGGATGAGCCTTCCTGGCACCGAGGGATTATTTACCAAGCACAAACTAGCAATGCACCTGGAAAAAGACCTTGACCATAAGAAGGAAATGGTAAATACAAATGAGTTTTTATGGCTAAAAGATTTCAAAGTGAGTCAGGAGGTCATTCCAGAGGTTACGCTTATGCACATCTTAGCAGGATCTCATTGACTGCCATAGTAAATAATGCCTCAAATAGTGGGGCTCCTGAGGGCTCTAGAGACATTCAGACACTACAGGCAGGGCAGACAGCTCAGGAGTTTGGTACCCTGCCACTGGGCCTTACCTTGGAATTTATGCTCCCCAGTGTGACAGAGTTGGACTCATTTGTGGTTTCCCTACACATGGCTCTTCTGCCCCTTCTATTTGGACCTATAGTTAGTACTATACTTGATAGGTTGTCCAAGAGACTTATAACTTTGGTCCGTCCATGTGCCAGTTGGGCCCTGAATCTCAGCAGAATTGCAACACCTACTCTCCAGTTCACTGGACTCACCCAGGACAACTAACAAGGTGATGATGATGGACAACACCCATCCCAAGGAATAGAGAGAGTCTGCAACTGCAAGCAAGATAGTTCCATCCATCTGCCCCATGGGATCTAAGCCCCCTCTCAATTAGAGACAGAATGGGCATCACCATCCCAAAATCTTCAGGATTAGGGAATGAATGAATAATGGATTAAAGTAGACTTACTATTATTCTACTATAGATGTATTGTTATTCTAGCAATGGAAAAACTTGTATCATTGATATAAAGATATAAAAGCAGTGGCCACCAGAGGCTCTGAGGGGAGGGAGAAAAATAGGTGTAATATAGGGGCATTTTCAGGACATTGGAATTGTTCTGCATGATGTTGCAATGATGGATACAGGTCATTATGTATTTTGCCAAAACTTACAAAATTGTGTGGGACAGAGTGTAAACTATAATGTAAACTAAAATCTACGGTTTAGTGGCAATGCTTCAATATGTGTTTATCAATTGTTAACAAATGTACCACACTAATGAAGGATGTTGTTAATGTGGGAAAGTGTGGGAGGGGGAGGGAGTGGGGCATATGGGAATCTCCTATATTTTTAATGTAACATTTATGTAATCTAAAGTTTCTTTAAAATAAATTTTTTTAAAGAAGAAAAAAAAAACTGAAAAATTTTTTTAATTAAATTTTTTTTTTAAATGCATGTAACCATACTTTTCTTCTTTAAGAGCAGACTATCTTGCTGGGGCTTGGTTTTACTTTCTATATTCTTTCACATGTAAAAGGAACTAGAGAAAAACTGAACTGGTCTAAATTATACTTTAAGAATCAAAGAGGTAATAAGACAGAAAACAATTAGACATCTCCTCCATGAAAACAAAAAAACTGCTATCAAATCTAAACAGGTAAAAAAATAAAAATAAAAAAATAAAAAAATAAAAAATAAAAATAAAAAAAAAATCTAAACAGGTAAATATACTTTTCAGATTTTTTAATTTACCTTTTATCACACAAGTGTATTTCATATGGTTAGGCTCACTGTTTCAACAATTAAAAATCTATTATTTTTAAAAATAAAAAGAGGTTAATATTTGCCAAACAAATATGAATTAGACTTACCTTTCTGTTAAATAAACATTTTCTTCAATAAGATCAAAGTAACAAGGCATCTTCCCCTGTTTGGCACAGTCCTTCCATCGCTGCGGGTCCCTGAAGTCATCCATCACACAGGAAGGCCCGAGCAGCACTGAGCTTGGGTGTGCTGCTGTCTCTCCCTGCTCTACCTCCACTCTAACTTTCTTTCTGTCCTGAAGCTCCCCATCACTTTCAGAATCACTCTCCAGTTCCTGCCTCCTTTTTTTAGGAGGCCCTCTATCTTTCATATCATTTTTTTCTAAGTTTTTAGAAAGATCTTTCTTTTCATTCATAGCTAGAGAGTCTTTAATGGAATTGCTGCTTATTTCAGGTGCTTGTACTGATCCAATGTCCTTCTGAAGGGATAGAGGAAACCTACTGGACTGGCTTGAAAAGAGGGATGCACCACGTTGATCCCAATTCTCCTCCTCTTCACGGTCATCCGTTAGGGAATCTGGTACCTGTCCTTGAATCCGATCATACACAACCCCAGGTCCAGGAGATCTACCTGCTGATCTTGGATCCCAGTAGCCATTGCCCTGCCAGTAATTACATATCCCACCATACTGTTCTGCACTTTGCTGATACTTGTGTCCTCCACAGACTCCATAGCTGCTGTCAGGTTGCTGATAGGTGGTAGTAGGCTTTTCCGGTTGAGAGAAGTCCCACTCTAAATTTCTGAGCTTTTCCGATGAGTGGAAGCCATCCACTCGAGAGATCTCACAAGAGGAAGAAAAAGTCAGCTCTGTTTTTCCCAGTCTACTATCTGGCCTGTTAGGGAAAGTAGTCTGTTGCCGAGACTTATTTGGGACATCTTCAAAATCATCAGAAGAATAAACTGGTAGCTCTTCTTGCTGCCTAGAAGCTATCTTGGCTTTTATCATTTCCTCTGAATTTGGATGACTTAGAGTGTCAGATTTCACATCTGTATGACTTGTACTATCAACCCCATCACTCTGAGGATGAGCAATTTCAGACAGGTGGTTATCCACTTGTTTTCTGCTGGACTGTGTAAAAGAAATTTCTAGGTTCTTCTCAATTCCTTTATGAAGGAAGAACTTCTCAGTTTGAGGACAGGTTTTGCTTACTATGCCCTCAAATTTTTCCTCATATGAATGTCTCCTTGACTCAGGTCTCTCATCTTCCCAGTGGTCAGAATAGTGTCTATAACTCTGACTGCTCCGAGAAGAACAAGGACTTGTTTCTTCCATAGGCAAAGTAGAATTCTTTGGCACAACCACAACAGATTGAAGACGGTTTTTTGGAATACTGCTATCATCAGAATCTGTATCTTCTGAATCACTTTCGTCACTTGAACTTTCAGAAGAACCAGAATAATCTTCATGAATAGTAGATACAATTTCTGAGGTATGGCCACTACTGTCACATTTTAAGGTATAAGTCACACCATCACTGTCTTCCATGGTTAAATTCAAATCACAAGAAGAAAATACAACTTCTGAGTCATCAGAAGTATGCACATGTCCTCTTCCTCCTTCTTCATCTAAAGAGATTTCTGGTCTTCCCCTTCTATCAGGCAAATCAGAATTCCTGTCTTCTCGAGTCTCTTGCAAACATTTCCTAGATAGCCCATTATTATTCCTGTTTTCCCAGGAAGCAAATCCCCTTCCTGAATCAGGAAGGCCACTACCCACTTCTACTATGGTTTCCTTCCCTGCATGTTTTAAAAACTCTGTGCTTTTTTTACTCTTCAGCACAGAATCCAAAACGGGAGACGTGTTTTCTCCACATTGCAAGAGAGTTAAACTCTCCACTTTTATTCCTAATGGAAGACTCTGAAGAGATGAAGCAATACCTGAACTCCCTGTAGATTGATATAAATCATCCAAGTGATTAAGAGAAGCTGAACTGGTGCTACCAACGCTCTGCTTATATTCTTCACATGCAAACTTTGAGTGCTGATCTGTCAGATTTCTATTTTCACGTATAACTGTTTTTGATTCCAAATGAACATTCATAAAGCTATTTGAAGAAATCTTAAGTGAAGTTTCAATATTTTCAGCTTCAGAATGACACAAAGAAGGGTTGCTGTCATTTGAAGTACAGTATATATCTGAATCTTTGGTTTTGCAGCTAGAAACTCTTGTATCATCTGGTTCTTTAACTACTGTTTTGGAATAACCAGGAAAATCATAACTGCCAGTCATAACTGGCAAAGAAATAAGTTTATCTTGATATGGTGACACTGGAGGTTCTGTTTCTCTAAATGGGCTTTCTGACTTGCTATGCTGCATGCGTGTATCATCCAAGTCTTTTTCTTTACATCTACTAATATTCTGAAATCCATTTGATGAAAGCATGCATGCTTTGACCAAAGGGGATACCTCCGATCCAGTCACACTATCATCAGAACACATTATAACATTTTCGGTTTTAGAAGTGCAAAATGTTGCCAAATTGGACTCTGCCCCAGGAGATCCATTTATATTTACTTCTACTGGACAGTAAGTTCTTAATTGATCATGTTTCCCTTTAGATAAAGGGTCTAATTCCTTAATACTATCGTGGCTTTCATGTCCTATAAATTCAGACTTAAAAGGAGGTGATTCATCTAGCTTTTTAAAAGTAGGTGAATCATTTAGTTGATTTGATGGAGATGGAGACCCAGTCTTTTCTCTTTCAGGAATTTTACTAGTCATTCTTAATCCACTACCTTTTGAACAAGGAGTCGGTAAACTAAAAGAATGAGACTGTTTGGTTTCCTCATTTAATTCTGTACAACAGAAAGAATTTTTAAATTTATCAGACTTGGGTATAGGTTTTGAAGGTGCAGATTTATAACGAGAAGCACTGTTATCATGCTTAGAATATGACGACCCCCGTCGGAATCCCAGTTCATTAGGGGGAGAACAACACCTTTTCATTACTTCATTTTCTGAAGTCCTTCTGGATTCTCTTTCTAGTTTTGAGGAATACTTTCCTCTTTTCTCTGTTTCTAAATAAGAGGATTCAGCTTTGCAGTCTCGATCAGATTTAGAATAGGATGATGATGTCCTTAGGTCTCTGTAAGAGGCGGAATGAGATGAGGTGCGTCTGGAGTATGTCTTCTTATACTCATCTTCTGACTCGGAACTCTCTCGTGCCCTGTTATCTGTATATGGCCGAGAATAGCGTGCTCTCTCTCGGTAAGGGGAACTCCTATGGTAGCGACGATCAGAGTCATAGTAATGGGATCGTTCTGATCGAGAATAAGATAAACTAGTTCTAGAGCTTCTGTCAGATCTAGAATGAGACCTGCTCCGCCTTCGCTCTCTCTCTGATCTACATCGGGAAGATATATACCGAGTATCTCTTTCAAGTTTTGAGTGGCTAAAATATTTGTCATCTCTTTCTATTTTAGATCGTGACGACTTCCCTAAATCCTCACTTTTTAAAGGTGCTAAGCTCTTTTTTGAATCTCTTTCCTTTTCAATGCTCGCTGAAAATTTTAAATCATGTGATCTTTGACTTGAAGAAGTCCGTACAGAATCTTCATCAGATTCTGAACCAAGAAAGGTCCCTTCAGATTGTGAGGATTTCTTCTTAGAACCTGTCTTTTTAAAGCCCAGACTAGTCTTAGAACTATCTGGAATTTCTTCTTCCCTCCCAATATGGGAATCTTCTTTTTGTGAGGGAATATCTGCTTGCTCATTCAAATGTTGAGTTATGTGTTCTTCTGAACTATTAAATACAGTGTCCTGCTTAGTGTCCACTTCTAAAGATTCTGGTATGATTATAACTGATGGTTCCTTCAGGGCTCTAACTGCTACATCTACTGCTGAAGGTACTGGTGCTGTCATCAGAAATGGTGTATGTGGCAAAGCCACTGGCTCCATTACTGATGCTGGTGGTGAGGGTGTTATGGCTTGGGGAGGTGGAGGTGGTGGTGGAGGAGATGAGGGTGGTGAGTCTACAGTTGTTGATTCTGCTATGACTGTTGGTAATGTTATTGTGGGAGGAGTTGGAGATGCTACTGCTGTGGTAGTAGCCAGCAGTGGTCTAGATGTTACATGAAGGAGATGTTTCTTAAAATGAATTCTGCCCAATTCCACCCTTGATTTTGGGGGGGAAGATTCTTCTGTAGTAGATAAAGTATCTCCAATGTCCATTTTAGGGGCTGAGTCTGCTTGAGGAGGTACAGCTGGGGAGTTTGGAGAATCATTTTGCTTTTCATTTCCAAGAGCAGTCAGAAACCTGTTCTGCAAAGTTTTCTTTGTAAGGCTGAAGCTAAATGACACCTTCTGTCGTCCTTGTTCCTCCAAATTAACTTTTGTCTTGGTGCCTTTGGGCAAAAATCTACTAGAAGCAACACCTTTGAACATTGGTCCTTTGACGAAACCTGTTTTCTGCACATTTTCAATCTTTGCCTATAAATGAACAAAACAAGCAGTTACTACTATAGTAAATAGTTACTTTCAAATGGCCAGTATCATAGTTTAAAATATCCATCAGGAAAATGAAAAGCCCTTTTAATTACAAATAATATGAATTTCACTGTGCTACTAAGGATTATGGGAATTTTCAAACATGTTAAAAAATATAGACTAGAATAATAAATTGCTATGTTCCCTATACCAGCTTCATCAATTACTAGTACTTTTCCATTCTTGTTTTCTCTTACAAAAAGGATTTTATCCAGTTTTATGTGTTTTCCAGGCAGAATTCTTAAGAAGAATTAAAAAACAAAACAAAAACAAACAAACAAAAAACCTTGTGTATTTTATGGTACAATAACAAAAGGACATATTTATAAAGGGCAATAGCTAACCATCATAGGTTCCGAAAATAGTTTACTCTTGTGTTCTGTCTGAGAAGAAACAGAGGTCACCAAAACCAGGGGTTTCTTGGCATCACAAAGAATCATTTGGGAAACTGTTAAAAATACAGATCTGTGATCCACACTCTAGGGAATAGCAAATCAGTAGGTCTAAGGTGAGGCAAGAAAGACTTTTTTTTTTTGGCAAATAAGTTCCCTAGGCAATTATGATAGACTGTCCAGGTTTGGGAAGATCTTCGTATAGAGCAGCCTCCCATCTCACTCCTTTTACAGATAAGGTAACCATAAGAGACCTAGGACTTCTGCCTTCCTGGAAAGTATTCTGTCCTGGAACATTGCCACTGTCTCTTCCTGGGTCCCATAAACTAGGGAATGCTGATTTATAGTGTAACACCACTGCATGAACAACAATTACAAAGTATATATCTAAGAAAATGACTGCCTGCCCCATTATTTGCCAAACCACCAAAGAAAACGGCAGGTTTTAGAAGTTAAAAGCATAACCTAAATTATAGAGAGAACATCAGAAAAATCTACAGCAACAAACTCAAGCCTAATTAAAGACAGTATATCTGTAAGATTTTTCTAATTGATGATCTTTAATCAACTTTGGCTATTAAAGAGAATTTTATTCCCATTCAACATTGTAAAATCTGAAATCAGTTTTCAAAATCATATAGTAATTATTCAAGTGGGAAAACAAATGCTTTCACATGCATTTTCATATAGCAGTGATTTTCAAATATTTTTAAGAAACAAAATCCACTTTTCAAATTAAGTTTTACATGGAAGCTCGTTACATAAAAACATAAAACAGGTAAAAGCTGTCTTGCCAGGGAAGCCAGATTCCTCTATCTTTCCTAAAGCTCTTAAAGCTCCAAAGTTTAAAAATCATTGTTTTGAGATCACCCAACATCCCTCACTGGAATGAGTTACTGTAGATACAAAAGCAAATAAGCAAAAAAAAAAAAAAATATTTTCATTTCACCTTCAAAATAATAGCTAAAATTTGAATGTTTTCAGAATTTACCCAATCTCTAAAATGTATTCAGAAGCCAATCACTGAATAGTTAAATTATACTTACCTCATTTTCTTCTTCTCTATTGCCATTCAGCCAAGAAAGCATGCAAAAGAATAAAAAGAAATAATAAGCACTTAAAAACTGATTGAAATGAAAGTTGTTTTTCATGAAAACTTAGGATATCTACTAACTGCATGTATATTCTATATGGACTGTCCATTCCTTCAAAGCCTCGGATACATTTAGTTTAACAAATATTTATTGAAGATAGTGCCATGAACTGTACTAGGTACCGGAGGTCAAAAGTGAATAAGGGGAAGCAGACGTGGCTCAAGTGATTGGGCTTCTGCCTACCATATGGGAGGTCCCGGGTTCAGTTCCGGGTGCCTCCTGGAGAAGGCGAGCTGGCACAGCAGGGGCAGGCACGGCAAGCTGACGCAACAAGATGATGCAACAAAAGAGACACAAAGAGGAAAGACAATGAGAGACACAACAAACCAGGGAGCTGAGGTGGCTCAGGTGACCGAGCGCCTCTCTTCCACATGGGAGGTCCCAGGTTCAGTTCCCAATGCCTCCTAAACAGAAGATGAGCAGACACAGAGAGTAGACAGTGACCTCAAACAACGGAAAAAAAAATGAGTAAGGCAGAGTCCCAGCCTTCAGGAGCTTAGATGCTTTTAAATTACAAAATACAGTTTTGTTACAAAATTAATTTCAACATATTGGAGTAAAGACAAGGATAGAAGTAAGCACAGTATAGTAGCAAAGAGAAAGAAAAGTAACTCAGCCTAGTGGCTGGATAGGAGCATAAGGAATCCCTCCTAAAAGAGAGGATTAATTTGGGAATGATACACTTGTTGAGAGTACCCAGGCACAAAGATTAAAACATAGAACAGTATGTGCAAGGAAATCATAAACAATTCAATATTACCTGAGTAGGAACTGTAAGGCAAAAAGTAGCCATTAACTAGGGGGATTAGTGGCCAGGTTTCTCATGAGGAAAAGCTATTTTATATTACGGATCAGTGTTTCTCAATCTGCTTTAGTATGCATTCGACAGTCCCTTTATGGGATACACGGTATACACTACTCCACACCACAGTCTGTAGCCCTCTGAGCTCACTTTATGTTCCAAAAAAAGTAACCACCCAGTTTCCTGGCTTTGAGGAAGCAAAGCCAGAAGTCTAGTGTACACCAGTGCACTGAGGTATACTGGAGACTATCTGCCAGGGGAAAAGGAAGCCAGAAAAGGGCTTTAGACAGTGACAGCCAGAACTGTATTTTAAGCAGGTCTCTCTATAGGTTAGGTGGCAAGACTGGAGTACAACAATTTGTTTTAAATGCCCCTTAAAGCAAATGTACCAAAACCCTTTCCCCAAACACAGGCCTGATTCCATCATAATTCAGTCCATTCACCAGTGCCCTGGTCGGCACCCAGAACCAAGTAATGAATTGGGGGGGCGGGAGGGGGCTCGGGGCGGGAGTTGGCAATACATGGATGAGACACAAAGCCATGACAAGATTAAATACTCTCGTTCACTCCAAAACCACTAAAAACCTGACAGATGTGATATTAGAACTACTGTATTTCATTGTGCCCATGAGGTGCATCTTCCCCACATTCTAGTATAGTATTCATTCTAGTCTAGTATAGTATACTAGTCTAGTATAGTATTCATTCTAAAATCAGAATGTGTTATACTATCAATAGTATCACGATTTAACTAGCAGTTTTTCCCTTTCTTAGTAGATCATAAAATAATAGTGCCTTATAACCTATGGCATATTAGATTTGATTTAAATTAGTACCACATGAAATTTCTGAAGAACAGAAAGGGTGCTAGGAGATGTCCAAGCATGTAAGTTAAAGGTCATTCATGTCTGTACTCCTCCAAGGATGTTTGACTGCATAGAGGTGCTGGAAATATGGAGATGACCAGAACACATTCCTAAACCTCAGCAGTTCTATTCTGGACAGGCAGATGAATGAAGAATAATTCTGACAAACTGTAATAAAAGTCATCAATTGGTCAAAGGGCTAAAGAAACATAATTTATGGAGTATTTTGGGGAGGTAGGAGGAATGAAGGTGCAGTTTAGAAATCAGAAAATAGTTGACAGTGATGGCAAGACATTTTCTAGAACACAATAATAATAAAAAAAAACATAACCACGTAACAGAAAATTTGGAGAAAATACCTAATTTTTCTCATCATAAAATGTTAATAGAGAAAAATCAAATTACAAACAAGCAAAAGGAAAAGTCCACAATCTATCTCATCTAGAGAGGAAGAGGAAAAATGGGAAAACCGGCATTTAACTCAAGATGAGATCATGTTGAAATAGCTTTTTTTTTTTTTTTTCTTTTGAAAAGCTACTTGGGAAGAAAAGTCAGAGGAATACTGAAACCAATCATCTGCCAAAAAAGGTACACTAGGCAGATCTGTAATTTTCTGAAGAACTGTATTTAAAGATGTTGATTAGTCCATGTTAACAAGAAGACAAATCTCTTGTTAGTTCACAGGACATATGTGGAAAAAGATTCGATTAAGAGTTTTAGTCACAGCAAACTCAAGAAACCAAAGAATGACATGACTTTTAAAACCAACCAGAGGACTTCCGGGAAGATGGTGGATGAGTAAGACACAGGAATCTCTTCTCCTCCAGAAAAATATCTAGAGGACAGGCTGAAACAGCCCAGAAAAAGATCTTCTAGGTTTTAGGACAGCAGGCAAAGGCTGAACACCACCCAGAGGAGAGAGGGACAAAGAAGGGAAATGACGACCATAGAACAGTGAGTTGAAACCAGCGGCTGCTGCTGCTGGCACCATCCCCCACACTAAAGACACTTTAGAATTCTCGGACCTCTGGGCCCAGGCCTGCGACTACAAAGGGGGCTCCAAGGATCTACCACCCCAGGAAAGGGGAGAGAGAGGGACACAGCTTAAGGCTGACTCAGCTTTTGACTCACAAATTTGGTCTGCTGTGTCCAAGAGTCCTTTCAGGCCCGGTGGGGCTACGCCATTGTTTGCCTTGGAGCCTGCAAGGCGCTAAAGATTACAACTCTCCCAATCTTCTCCTCTACTAACAAGGATTGATTGTTGAGGACTCAGAGGGGAGCGGAAATATTTCCTAGCCAGGAAAAGGGAGGGGACTGCCAGAGAAGGATGGTAAACTGTCTCAGACAAAGTTTGAATTACAAGGCTCCTAACCTCCAGAAAGGAAGCTCTATCACACTGATCCAGTGTGTTGCAACAAATACACTCCCATCAGGCATTGAACTGAGAGCTGCCAAAGAGCGCCATCTTCTGGCAAACCAAGGAAGTGCACGCAAGAAAATTAAAACTAAGTAGGGGAGGCTTTTTCCAGCCTCTATAGCCTCCCTGCCCAAGACCCTAGGAAGTGACTCTACAACCAAGTATTGGGTCCAGTGCCCAGTTTTGAGCAACCAGCAGGACAATCCTAACAATCCAGGTTGAGCCAAGAATCAAAGGGCAGTGGTAACCCACAGCCTCCTGCCACTAACTCCCTAAAACTGAGAAAGAAATTGAGCATCTAAGTAAACTAAATCCTAATCAGATGCCAAGATATCAGCAAAAAATTACGAGCCATACTAAGAAAAAAGAAGACATGGCCCAAGAAAAGGAATATATCAAAGTCCCCCAAAAAGATGCAGAATTTGAGAGAACTTACCAGCGAGATGCACACAAATTTCCAAGATCAAATTTATGAGTTGAAAGACAATATGGCTAAAGAGATAAATGATATCAAGAAGACATTGAGCAAACACAAAAAAGAATTTGAAATCCTGAACAGAAAAGTAACAGAGATTATGGGAATGAAAGACACAATACGTGAGATCAAAAACACATATGAGGCATACAACAGCAGACTCGAAATAACAGAAGAAAGAATATGTGATACCAAAGACAGAACAGCTAAAATTGGAGAAAAGAACAGAGAGAGAAAAGAATGGAAAAAATTGAGCAGGGGCTCAGAGAGTTGAATGACAACACAAAACGCAACAACATACGTGTCATGGGAGTTCCAGAAGCAGGGAAAAGGGGCAGAAAGGGTATTTGAGGAAATAATAGCTGAAAATTTCCCAACTCTCACAAAAGAAATGAACTTACACGTCCAAGAAGCACACCGTACCCCAATCAGAATAAATCCAAATAAACCTACTCCAAGACACATACTATTCAGAATGTCAAATGTCAAATATAAAGAGAAAATTCTCAGAGAAGCAAACCATCACATACAAGGGACATCCATTAAGACTTAGTGCAGATTTCTCTTCAGAAACCATGGAGGCGAGAAGACAGTGGTATGATACAATTAGGATACTGAATGAGAAAAACTGCCAGCCAAGAATTCTTTATCCAGCAAAACTGCCCTTCCTATGAAGGTGAATATAAAATATTCACAAACAAACAGAAACTAAGAGATTTTTGAAAAAGAATCCACCTTTGCAGGAGATATTAAAGGCAGACTTAGAACCTAAAAGAAAAAGACAGGAGAGACAGGCTTGGAAGAGAATATAGAAGAAAGAATAGCAGAGGGATAACTAAAAGAAGACAGACAAAAATAAGATATGACACATGAAAACCAAAAAATAAAATGGAGGAAATAAATAGCACATTTACAGTAATATCATTGAATGTGAATGGATTAAACTCCCCAATCAAAAGATACAGGCTGACAGAATGTATAAAAAAACAAGAGCCATCCATATGCTGCTTACAAGAAACTCACCTTAGACCCAGGGATACAAACCAGCTGAAAGTGAAAGGTTGGAAAAAGACACTCCACGTGAATAGTAACCAGAAAAAAGCAGGGGTAGCTATACTAATATCAGACAAAGCAGACTTTAAATGCAAAAAAGTTATAAGAGATACAGAAGGCCATTATATATTAATAAAAGGGACAATCCACCATGAAGATATAACAGTCATAAAAATCTACGCACCTAACGAGGGTGCCCCAAAATACATGAGACAAACTCTGGCAAAACTGAAGGGAGAAACAGACATTTCTACAATTATCGTTGGAGACTTCAACACCCCACTCACATCATTAGATAGAACAACTAGACAGAAGAGCAACAAAGAAACAGAGAACTTGAACAATATGATAAATGAGTTAGACCTAACAGACATATACAGAACACTGCATCCAAACTCAGGGGGTTATACGTTCTTCTCAAGTGCCCATGGATCTTTCTCCAGGATATACTATATGTTAGGTCATAATGCAGCTCTCAATAAATATAAAAAGACTGAAATTATACAAAGCACCTTCTCAGAAATAGACAGGAAAAAAGTAAATTCACAAATGTGTGGAAGCTGGACAACACACTCCTAAATAATTAGTGGGTCAAAGAAGAAATTGCAAATGAAATCAGCAAATATACTGAGACAAATGAAAACGAGAACACAACATATCAAAACTTATGGGATACAGCGAATGCAGTCTTGAGAGGGAAATTTATAGCCTTAAATATCTAGATTAAAAAAGAAGAGCTAAACTCAAAGATTTAACTGAACAACTGGAGAAACTAGAAAAAGAACAGCAAACCTATCCGAAAGCAAGCAGAAGAAATAATAAAGATTAGAGCAGAAATAAATGAAAATGAGAACAAAAAAAACGATAAAATCAACAAAACCAAAAGCTGGTTCTTTTGAGATCAATAAAATTGACAAACCCCTAGCTAGACTAACAAAGAAAAAAAGAGAGAAGATGCAAATAAATACAATCAGAAATGAAAGAGGGGAAGTTAAAAATAACCCCACAGAAATAGAAAGAATCATAAGAGGATATTATGAGAAACTGTAAGCCAACAAACAAGACAATGTAGATGTCTGGACAAATTCCTACACTGCCGCTACAAGAAATACAAGAACTTAACAAACCAATCACAGTTAAGGAGACTGAATCCATCATCAAAAATCTCCCAGCAAAGAAAAGTCCAGGACCAGACATTTGCACATCGATGTTCATAGCAACATTATTCACGACTGCCAAAAGTTGGAAAAAACCCAGGTGTCCATCAACAGAAGAATGGATAAACTGTGGTCTAGTCACACAATGGAATATTATGCAGCTGTAAGAAGAAATTAAGTTGTAAAGCATATGACAACATGGATGAACCTGGAGGACATTATGTTGAGCAAAGCAAGCCAGACGCAGGACAAATACTGTATGATTACGTTACTATGAACCAAGTATATTGTGTAACATATTGTTGGATTCAAAAATTTTTTTATATGTATCCAGTACATTTAATTAAGAAATGTATTTATTCATCTGTGCTTACTTTTTAGTTTTTAATTGCTTATATTTTCAATTATTAAATGTACAAAATGAAGTTAAAAAAACTTTTTAAATTAAAAAACACCACCACCAGGAAGGGCAAGATGGTGGCAGAGCAGGAAGCAACTAGAGTCAGTGTGTACTACAAGTCCTACAGTAAGGTTAGTAATCAACCAGAGCTATCTAAAGCATCTGTTTGGGGGGTCCAAGAGACTAGAAGAGAATCCTTCAATATCCTTGAAAGAACAGAAGGAGCAGACTGCCCATATGCAGTGAAGATTCGTGAGTAGAGCAATGCATGCCCCAGAAGCCAGTGGCCATCCCCTGCTGGCAGCTCAAGACACCTAGGAAGCTATTCCCTGGCTGGAGTTAAAAGCTCCATTTCCCAAAAACAGGGCAGGAAGTGACAGTTGGGTGCTGACTTCAGCTACTGTAAAGTTCAACCCCAAGAACAGCTAAAGTTTAAACCTGTCCAAGTCAGAAAGGGGCCAGTAGCCTCCATTTTAACTCTGCCCCCAGCATGAGGGGAAGTGGGGCTGACTGAAAATCACAGTGATGATAGGGACCAGCTTCTTTCCACCTAGGTCAGAGTGCTGTCCTAGCCTGGGTTCCAGCCCTGTCTATGGCAGGGAAGAAGTTGGGGTGACCTGCACCAGCCTCTCTGGGCAACTGTAGTCACTTTTGGCCTGTACCCACGTGACTAATCCCTGCCCCCAAGAGGACATAGGGGCTGGTGTTTCCTCAATCTTAGATGGAAATTACAGGTGCTTTCGCCCACACAGACTAGCTTGCTGGGTACACCTGTGGTTCCATACCCACCCTACAGAGCAGGAAGGACAATGCTCCCTCAGCCTCTCTGAGCAACTGCAGCCGCTTTCAACCTGCACAGACAAGATTGTTGCGCACACCTGTGGCTCCACAGCAACCCTGGCAGGGAAGAAGGGAGACCAGTGCTTTGTCAGTCTATCTGGGCAACTGCAGTCAATTTTGAGCCACATGGCTTAGTTTACTACCCACACCTGTGGCTCCATCCCCACCCCCAGGTAGGGGAGTAAAGAGCATTGGAGCTTCATCAGTTTCTCCAGGCAACTACAGACAGCCTTTGCCTGCATGGCTTGGATTACTGCACACAGCTGTGACTCCGTTCATACCCCTGGCATAGGAGAAAGGTGAGAGAAGCTTCACAGTTCCTGGGGCAACACCAGCAGCTTCAAGCCTCCACAGCTTGCAGTACCTACGGCATCCTCAGCTCCTAATCCACAACCAGCAAGGAGAAAGAAGACGAAACAGATAAAAGGGAGCTGAGAAAATTCAGACTGGCTAAACACAAGCCACTATAAAGTTCCAAATTAAGTTGAACCAAGTATCAAAGAGGGGCTGTAGCACAAAGCAATCAAATAGAAAGCCCTAGATTAAAGAGAGAAATTGCACACAGAATAACTACATGTAGTAAATTAGATGCCAAGACACCAACAAAAAAATTACAATCCATATCAAGAAACACAGGAAGATATGGCCCAAAGGAACAAGCTGAGAGAATCCTGAGAGCAGCAAGAGAAAAGCGACTCATCACATACAAGGGATGCCCCATAAGATTAAGCCTGATTTCTCATCAGAACCCATGGAGGCAAGAAGACAGGGGTATGATATGTTTAAGATACTGCAAGGGAAAACCTGCCAGCCAAGAATCTTATATCTGTCAAGATTGTCTTTTAAAAATGAGGGCAGGTTTAGAATATTCACAGATAAACAGAAACTGAGAAAGTTTGCAACCAAGAGACCAGCTCTGTGGGGACTACTAAAGGGAGTGTTATAGCCTGAAAAGAAAAGATAGGGGAGAGAGGGGCTTCATTTCTTCTAGAAATTCAGAGTATTCAGAGTATATCAGTGAAAGTAATTAAAAGTGTAAAAAGAGTGGTGAAAAGATCTGACAGATAAAAACCCAAAGGTCAAAATGGGTGTTATTACCTTTATAGTAATAACACTGAATGTTAACGGACTAAACGCCCCAATCAAAAGACACAGACTGGCAGAATGAATAAAACAACATATGCTGTCTATAAGAGACTCACCTTAGACCCAAGGATACCAATAGATTGAAAGTGAAATGCTGGAAGATATTCCATGCATGAACAAAACAAAACAAAACAAAACAAAACAAAAAGCTGGAGTAGCTATACTTACCATGAATGAAATAGATTTTAAAAGCAAAATTGTGTTAGAGACAAGGAAGGACATATTAATAAAAGGGGCAATTCAACAGGAAGTAATAACAATCATAAATAAATATGCACCTAACCAGGATGCCCCAAATTAAATGAGGCAAACACTGGCAAAACTAAAAGAAGAAATAGATGTCTCTACAATAATATTTGGAGACTTCAATACACCACTCTCAGCATTGGAGAGAACATCTGGGCAGAGGATCAATAAAGAAACAGAGAGCTTGAATATGATAAATGGACTAAACCTAATAAGACATATATGAAACATTGTACCCCAAAACAGCAAGCTATACATTCTTCTCAAGTGCTCATGGATCATTCACCAGGATATATGCTGGGTCACAAGGCAGATCTCAATAAATTCAACAAAATCGAAATTATACAGAGCACTTTCTCTGATCATAAGGGAATAAAGCTAGTAAATAATAAGTGGGTCAAAGAAGAGATTGAGAAATCAATAAATATCTCAAGACAAATGAAAATGAGAACATAACATATCAGAACCTATGAGATGCAGTTGTATTAGTCAGGGTTCTTTCGGGAAACAGAATCAACAGGAGATATCTGTCAATAATGAGATTTTATAAGTCTTTCACATGACCATGGGGATGCACAAGTCCAGGTTCCGCAGGCAGGCTGCAAGCCAGGGGCTCCAATGAAAGTCCAATGAAAGGTACTTGATGAGTTTCTGGGAGAAGTTGGCTGTCCAAAGACAACTTGGAAATTCTCCCTGAATGTTGAAATCACTTCCCCTTTTAAGGCATTCAACTGATTGGATAAAAGCATCACCTATTGCTGATGCAATCTCCCTGACTGATGCAGATGTAATCAGCCATCCATGCAGTAAACTCACTGGTGATCAAAGTCCATAAATGCTCTTTTATTACAATTAGCCCAGTGCTTGCTGGACCTAACACCTGGACACAATTACATGGCCGAGTTGACACATTAGCCTAACCATCACAGCAGTGAAGGCAGTGCTGAGAGAAATGTACAGCCCTCAACGCTTACATTAAAAAAGAAGAACTAAAATCAATGGCCTAACTACACAGCTGGAGGAACTAGAAAAAGAACAGTAAACTATTCCCAAAGCAAGCAGAAAGAATGGACTAACAATTAGAGCAGAAATGAATGAAATTGAGAACAAAAATAAAAACAAAAAAACAATAGAATTAACAAAACCAAAAGCTGGTTCTTTAAGATTAACAAAATCAACAAACACTTCACTACACTGACAAAGAAAAAAGAGAAGATGCATATAAACAAACTGAGAAATGAAAATGGGGATATTACTACTGACCCCACAGAAATAAAAGTGATAAGAGGATACTAAGAACAACTATATGCCAACAAACTAGACAATGTAGATGAAAGGAAAAATTCCTAGGAACACACAATCAACACTGACCCTAGAAGAAATGTAAGTACTCCACAAACCAATCACAAGAGATTGAAACAGTCATCAAACAATTTCCCAAAATGAAAAGCCCAGAAAGAAATGGCTTCACAGGTGAGTTCTACCAAGCAGTCCAAGAAGATTTAATACCAATCTTACTCAAACTATTCCGATAAACCAAGCAAGAAGAAACACTACCGAACTCATTCTATGAAGCCAATATCACCCTAATAAAAGCCAGATAAAGATATTATGGAAAAAGAAAATTACAGACCCATTTCCCTATGAATAGATGCAAAAATCCTGAACAAAATACTTGCTAATCGAAGCCAACAATACATTAAAAGAAGTATTCATCATGATCAAGTGGATTTTATACCAGGTAAGGAGGGTTCAACACAAGAAAATCAATCAGAGTAATACACTACACTAATAAATCAAAGAATAAAAATCACACGATTCTATCAATTGACACAGAAAAGGCATTTGACAAAATATAGCATCCTTGCTTGATAAAAATACTACAAAAGATAGGAATTCAAGGAAACTTTCTCAACATGATAAAGACCATATATGAAAAACCCACAGCTAACACTGTACTCAATGCTGAAAGACTGAAAGCATTCCTGCTGAGATTGGGAACAAGACAAAGATGCCCACTGCCACCACTGTTGTTCAATATAGTGCTAGAGGTTCTAGCTAGAGCAAGCAGGCAAAAAAAAAAGAAATAAAAGGCATCCAAATCAGAAAGGAAGAAGTAAAATTTTTGCTATTCAAAGATGATATGATCCTATACCTAGAAAGCCCCGAAAAATCCACAACAAAGCAGCTAGAGCTAATAAACTATTTCAACAAGTGGCAGGATACAAGATTAACACACAAAAATCAGTTGTGTTTCTATACACTAGTAATATGCAATCTAAGGATGAAGTCAGGAAAAAAATTCTATTTACAATAGTGACTAAAATAATCAAATATTAGGAATAAGTTAACTAAGGACAGAAAGCACTTGTATTCAAAAACCTGCAATGCATTGCTAAAAGAAATCAAGAAGGCCTAAATAAATGGGAGAACATTCTTTGTTCATGGACGGGAAGATTAAATATCATTAACATGTCAATTCTACCCAAAGTGATTATATAGAGATTCAATGCAATCCCAATAAAAATTCCAAAACACATTTTTAAAGAAATGGAAAACCCAATTATCAAATTTATTTGGAAAGGAGAGGCTCCCTGAATAGCTAGAAACATCTTAAAATGGAAGAATGAAGTTGGAGGACTCTCACTTCCGAACTTTAAAGCATATTACCTAGCTACAGAAATAAAAAACAGCATGGTACTGGCATAAAGATAGACACATAGACCAATGGAACCGAACTGACAGTTCAGAAAGAGACCCTCACATGTACAGTCAAGTGCTTCTGACCAGGCTGTCAAGCCCACTCAGCTGGGGCAGAACAGTCTAATCACCAAATGGTGCTGGGAGAAATGGATATCCATAGCCAAAAGAAAAAGAGAAGTTCTCCTATCTCACACCTTATATAAAAATTAAATCAAAATGGATGAAAGACCAATCCATAAAAGCTAGAATCATAAACTCCTAGAAGAAAGTATAGGGAAACATCTTCAAGACCTGTTGATAGGTGGTAGCTTCTTAAACCTTACACCAAAAGCATAAGCAATAAAAAGAAAAAAATGGATACATGGGACCTCCTCAAACTTAAACACTTTTTTGCTTCAAAGGACATTGTCAAGAAGGTAAAAAGGCAACCCACTCAATGGGAGAAAATATTCGGAAACCATATCCAATAAGGGTTTTATTTCCATTCTATATAAAGAGATCATACAACTCAACAATAAAAGAGCAAGCTTTTATTAATTAAAAAATCCAATTTTAGAATGGGCAAAAGACTTGACATTTCTCCAAAGACAAATACAAATGGCAACAACAACAACAACAAAAAAACACACAGGAAAAAAAAGTTCAGTATCACTAGCTTTTAGGGAAATACAAATTGAAAACGACAATGAGATATCTCACACTTTACAGAATGGCT
>JAQZBX010048185.1:0-20272 GCA_029593785.1 Cabassous unicinctus | reverse complement strand
TAATAGCCTTCTAGTCAAAGGTGAGAAAATGTATGCAATTTATAAGTAATTTGAAATTTCACTCAAGACACTTTTAATGATTAAGATATGTTATTTAAATTTAACAGTATCATACTCTAACCACTTAGCTTATCAAATATACTCAGGAGACAGTGTTCTAAACTTAATAAGAGTAGTAATGACAGTAGTTGTAAAAGGCATTTGCTATGTTTCAAGGGCTTTAACTGCATTATTTTTTTCACTTTACAACCATACAAAATTGCTATCATCATCCCCATTTTACTCAAAAGGAAACTATGAATTACAGAACTAACACAAATTATTCAAGGTCCTTAGCAAATGATGTTTGTTTCATTTAAAAAAGAAATTTTATTGAAGTATATCATTCACACATGAACATACATAAACAATAAGTGTATAGTAAGAATTGTAAATTTACAAAACAAATATGCATAACATCAAATACGTCTCCCATACATCATCCCACCACCAACACCTTGTACTCTTGTGAAACATTTGTCACAAACCATGAAAGAGCTTTATCAAAATATTACTACTAACTATAGCCCATATCTTACACTTGGTGTATTTTTCTCCCAACCCATCCGATTATTAACACCCTGTATTAGTATTATATATTTGTTTTAGTTCATGAGTCAACGTTCTCATATTTGTTCTGTTAACCACAGTCCATCATATACCATAGGATTCACTGTGTTATACAGTCCCATACCTTGTACAATCCATCCAAAGTGTACACTCTGTAGGGTATAAGGAATTATGGAATTTTTCCTTTTGGATTTATGAAAACATTCTGAAATGGACTCAGCTGATGGCAGCACAACTCTGTGATGAAACTGAGAGCCACTGAGTGTACACTTTGGATGTACTGTACAAAGCATGGGATTGTATAACACAGAGAACCATGTGGTAGAAGATGGGCTGTGGTTACCAGTAACAATGTGAGAACATTCTCTCATGAACTATAACAAATGTACAATACTAATACACAGTGTTTATAATAGGGTGGTTTATGGAAAAAATACACCAAAAGTAATCTATGGACTATCGTTAGCCGTAATATTTTGATAATATTCTTTTATTATTGTAACAAATATTCCACAACAGTGCAAGGTGTTGGTGTTGAGTGATGTATGAGAATCCTGTATATTATGCATAATTGGTTTGTAAGCTCACAACTTCTCTAATTAAAAAAAAGAAATAAAAGAAAAAAATAATTACAATTTTTCAATTATGAAAAAATGACAAAAAAATACATTTAGGTGTATATGATTGAAAGGAAATGAAAAAATAAAAAGTCACCACAGGAGTTTCATTTGGAATGGAAATGATCATGAAGAGTTTGTCCTTGTC
This sequence comes from Cabassous unicinctus, assembly GCA_029593785.1. Classification (NCBI taxonomy): domain Eukaryota; kingdom Metazoa; phylum Chordata; class Mammalia; order Cingulata; family Chlamyphoridae; genus Cabassous; species Cabassous unicinctus. The sequence goes on along the minus strand of JAQZBX010048185.1, from coordinate 18,898 downwards.
TCATATCATGACTATTTTATTAAATTCATGACATTATTGAACATTGTGTCCTATTCTCCCAACATTCTATTGAATGAAAAATGAGAGAGCAGAGCTAATTATTTCATTGTGGTATAAAAATATATCTAATATGTGACAATAAATGTTAACATTACTACAGAATTTATGAATTTGTAGGCAGTATTTAATTTTTAGAAATAAATCTTTTATCAAATTATTAATCATTTATTGATGTCAACAGAACTGCATGGCAGGTTTCATTACACTGCAATAAAAGATGTTTAATGTAAAATCTCCTTCTAAGCTGTCATTCAACACCCAAAGAATTTTGAACAGGAATAGTTTTGATCTGTCTTTCCACAAAGATTTACACAATCATTAGTTTTATATAAAAAGAAACCTGGTGCCTGGAGAGAAAAGATATGTGCAAATAAAATGTTCATCCATGTAAATGTGCTATCATGATAATACTGAGGTTAGAGGTCCATTTACCAATTCATTCTGTACTTGCACTAAGGAAAAAAAATGATCCTAACCTTTTAAACATCTTATCTTTTTCTAAAAGTTGCTTGAATGCAAAATTAATTTATAAAATGTTATTCCATATCTATTGGTTTGAAAATAATTTCTGCTCTTGTTTCAAGTAGACAACTCACTATTAAATTAAAGATGTGTCTATTCAGCATCAAACATGCAAATAGAATGTAAAAATGTAGCTCTCAAAGAGTTTTCAAAAACTGATATATTTTATTATGTACAGCCCTATCTTTCCTTGAAGCAAACCACTAAATCAAACTCTCTTCATCTGATCATTTTTGTACTTGTGGTACTATTACTATATCTATATAATTCAGTCACACTCTTTTTGGTAAATTAAATCTTTTTTATGCCTAGTAAAGCAAACAAACAAATAAGCAAACAAAAAACAAAAACAAGATTATTCCTTATCAATTCAAATTAGAAACCCTCTGCTATTAAAGAAATACTAAACTACAATAACTAGAAACAAATGATTTGATTTCTCAAGAAAATTTATCCTGAAGCATTTACACCAGTCACAAGTATAAGATTTGAATCATATATTCTAAATATTATGTGAATTCAGCACTCTGGTGAATCATTTGAAACATAAGGACTTCAATATACTGAAAGCTGAACCCTTGTGGCCTGAAGAAGTTAATGTGCTTTTTAAAAAGGAAAAAAAAAAAATGAAACCACTTAATTTACTCCCAGGGAATAATTTACCCACTGGGAAAACTGGGTTGAAAAATGAAATCTTGCAAATGAAAACCAATCTTTAATGAGTATTCGCATGAAACTATATAGAATACATACAAAGTAGCAATTCAAAGTTTTTTGTTTGTTTGTTTTTAAATTCTTTTGAAGAGATCAACTTGATTGGATCTAAGAAAATGAATCAACAGGGAAACTACATGTACATATTTTGAAATACTAATTTATTTTAAATAATCTTATGTGCCACATAAAAAATGTAAAACTGGAGGATTTGTTATTACATGTGTACTTGGCTTTAAAATACTACCAGTTGATCTAATGTGGTGAGTCTTAAATCTTTCACCTAAGAACAAATATTCCCTGTGTTCATTGTAGGGTGAACTCTCCAATAGCAATAGAAGATGTGAACATTTTTCCTGCTATAAAAAAAGTAGTTTATGTGGAGGGTTTTAATATTAGTGACAATAGCATGCTTTTAATAAAAATGGGATTAGTTCCTGCTTTAAATACCAAATACAGAGTGGATTTAGAAGAAAACGGAAAAGTAATATTCTGTCTAACATGACTACAATTCTAGGAGCTTGTCCATTCCAGGTCCGTATACCTAGTCCAGACTAACGCACCCATATGCTCTGCCTCACTGACAGACAAAGGGGAACCGCACACATCTGACTGCTGCTTCCCATCCTTCTCCAAATGTCCTGACCGATCTTGGGTTGTTCCTGAGTTCATGTGGATTCTCATCTGCTCTACTCTTGTTTATGGCTTATCTCCTGCATATTAATTTTATCATCTGTATTTGGTCTTGTTTCATCAACTCTCAGATCTCTCTCGGTGATTTAGCTTGACTTTTGCTGTTTTGGGAGTGATGGGTGAGATACCTACCTGGTCGGCCCCTTTGGATCTAACCATTGAATTCAGTCTACTTGATTAAGGCAGCAGGAGCTATTAGAAGAGAATGAACAAAAGTGAGATTTTGGAAATAAGTGATTCCAAAATTCAGTCAACTCTTTCAATATGAAATCTACATGCTGCTTTGTGGAGAAATCTTTGCAAAAATCTAATAATGTGGTCAGCTAAAGGAAGACAGGTGCCATCTTTGGAACACTAATAAAATCATGAGGCTCATTATACAGTCCTTGGTTATGTTTTTCCAACCATGAAATATTGTTTGTTCTTGAAATCCCTTAGGGACACTAATAATAATAATGATAGACATTTGTGTAGACCTTACTCTACACAGACACTGGTCTAAGTGCTTTATATGTGTTTATTTGTTTAATTTTCACTATAACTCTATAAGGAAGGTACTACTCTTACTTTGTATTTTACAGCTGAGGAATGGAAACACAGAAAGATTAAATAACTTGCCCCAAATCACATAGCCACTAAATGTCAAGGCCAGGATTTGAACCCAGACAGTCCAACTTCGCCATACCACCTCTGCTCATGTCTTGTCCTTGTAGCCACTATACTCCTACCAACTCTCTTGCCACTACTCCTCAACATTTTTCAAGGTTTTTTTCTTTTCCTTCTTATCACTTAATGTTAGTGAATCCCAAATTCTATCAAAAACTCACGTCTCTTTCTTTACTTTTTACCAAATTAAATTCATCCATGTTAATTGCTTCAACTAGCACATATGTTTTGGAGACTCCCCAATATATGCTTCCAGTTTAAAATGCTCCTGAGCTCCAGACAGGTCTACTGTTTCACTGCCTATAACTATTTGCAGCCTGTTCCTGCTCTGATTGATGATAAAATATTTGAAAAAATTCCTGTTCCATATGCATATCACCAGCTACGCACTGAACATTACCCCTGGTATGCCACAGGCATCTCAAATTCAAAATCTCATAAAAATGGAACTTCTTATATTCCCTTCCAAACTGTCTATACCTATATTTATTATTTTTGTACTTGATATCATCAGCCCTCTAACCCAAGCTAGAAATTTTATACTTTCTCTGTTACCTCCTTAGCCCACATTCAATTGGTCACAGACTCATGGTGGCTTTCTTCTCAAATATATGTATTATATGCTTCCTGTCATCACTGTTCTAATTTCAAATATTACAATACACAGTTCACCAGCTTGCTTGCCAAAGTTCTCGTCAACTTCCAATCAAACCACCATATTTTCAGAGTAATCTATCTAAAATAAACCTTATTGCAGTTCCCTGCTTAAATCCACTCAATGATTCCCTAAGCCATTTAGGATATAAGACAGACTCTTTTGTGTGATGTACTAGGACCCTCATGATTGCCTCCTAATTTATCTGTCTATAATTGCTTCTTATCAGTACTTAAAAGGAATACTGTACTCAGCCTTTTTGAACTACTTTCTCTTCTTTAAACATGCCAGGTTGTTTATAACTTTGTGTCTTTGGACTCATCCCTTCTGCTTAAAATACCTTTCCTCCTTTGTCTGGTGTAAATTTAAATAAAGTTATTAATATGAAGACCAAATGTGCACTGCTATAGTAGGGGAAAATGTCATAGAAGAGCTGAAATTTGAATAGCCCTCCAAGTATGAATAACATCAGTGAAGGCTGTCAGAAAGTAGTACTAATCTAAGTCTAGGCTGAGAACCGGGTGACAGCTATCCTAGGTTTCCCAGGACTGAAGGGTTTCCAATGATATGGGATTCTCAGTTCTAAAGCCAGGACACTCCTGAGCAACCCAGGATGGCTGGCCACCCTAACTGAAACTTAAAACCGAATAGGCCTTCCTCTTGCATGTCCCTTGAACCTTTGCTCTAGCCCTTATCGTCTTTGATTGCACTGCTTTATATTTCCATCTGATTCCTTCAGAGATCAGGTCTTACCCACCTTGGTACCTTTATCAACTACTATATTCTCTAGTCATATGTTATGTCCCCAGGAAATGTATAATAACTATGAGTGAAGGAAATGATGAGCATAAGAAGGAATGATTGAAAGATATAGGGGGGTTGAAAAGGGGAGGACAGAACTCAGTTCTAAAGTTCTAGGCAAATTAACAAAATAGAACCAGGGACTAGGACTGCGATGCAGATCAAAGGCACAAGCAAGAAAGCCCCTTCTCAGATTCTGGGGCATAAGCGTAACTTAATTGTCAACACAAGTCTGGGTCTCTAGAAATCTGAGGGATATTAGTTTGAACTCTGGTTCCCATATTCTCTGGAGGTCTAAATCTTTCTGCAATACTTTCATAGATTCCAGGGAACTTACTTGTTCTGATGGTCACATCTGTCTTTGGGTTTCTATTTCCTCAAGGATCATATGTGTTTGTACCAGTCAAAGCCAGATGAAACTCCATTCCTGCCCATGTGTTTCCACAAACAGCCAATCATTCAAAGCTTTTGCCTGGTAGAATAATTACTAAGCAGTTGGGTCTGTGGAAGAAATGCTTACATGACAGATGTGAAAAACAGCAGCAGCAACAACAACAGAACTTCACACTGACCGTTCAGCACCCGTGTTCCTGCTCTACAATACCGTCTGGCCACCCACCACAGAAGAATTTCCACTAACTTTTTTCTTCTCTACTCTCGTTTTTCTTTTTTCTTCCTGCCTCTCAGAAGTAAAGAAATTTCTCCATTTGTCACGTACTGAGCAATGCAGTCATTCTTTTTACATTAGCTTTTAAAAGCAGCCAAATTCTCTTAGACTTATTCTCTACTCCAAGTGGCTTACCAAACTAATTTTCCATAAAAAGACAGTTGTCTCCCTACAGAGTTCTGGCCAGTCTCTATGATTACATTTCCACTTCAGTACTAAAGGTCAGAAAATCATCACAAAGATGCAATGATGATGCATCTCAAACTACTGGGCGAAAGTGAGTAAATTCTTCTTACCTAATGATAGGCAAGGCGGTCCATAAGCGGACTTGATTCTAATCTGCCCAAGGGCAGAGACCACAGAGACCACATTAGTGACTTGTCCACTAATGTTCATCAGTACCTGACATATAGTAAACACTCACTGTGGAGCTAGTTGCTACAACGGTGCATTGTGTGAACACAGGTTTAGGGTATAACAGAAACTTTAAGCACAGAAACCTTGGCAGTACAGAAAGGGCAAATAATCCCTTCGTCACACAGCACAAAGAGTCCAAAGAGCAGGGCAAGAAGTCCTATCATGGCCAATCCCCTGGGGTCACAAAAACTGTTCCAGGTCCTGGTCGGTAGGCTGCACCTCTGCCCCACTTAGTGTTGGAGAAGATAGACTAATCTGTAGCATTTGTCATTTTAAAAAACTATTTGTAGTTTTATAGGGTAAATATACACATACATTAGAAATATTGAATATTTCATTTTACCTTTAGGAGCCCTGGAGACAATGTTTGGTGATTTATTTCATTTCAGTTATTCTTCCCTTGGATTATTTTTACACTTTCTAATTCGGAGTCAAAGAAACAATTCTACTGAGTTTTTTATTCTGTTGTTAACAAAGACAATCATAGATTACTACATAATGGGGTTCTAGTTTTTAATGTTCAAAAGAACAATTAATGGCTACTAGTACAGAGACTGAGAATGAGAGAATCTGCATGTTATTTCAGTTCACTACATATACAAGTTAAATTACCATGAAAACATTTAAAATCTCTCATTGGTTTCCTTATAAAAGTCCCTTTCAAGAGTTTTTCCTTTTCTCCTTCCATTTTGTAAAGTTCAAAAATGAGAAGGCACATGTCTGCCTCTTGTTGTAGCTCTTGTTTTTCATTTGCCTCACGTGTGGGTCAGACATCACAGTTATTTTAGGTAAAATATAAGTCAATTCTGTAACATGGGCAAACTCTGGTTGTTAAGCAGCTCTGAGTACAAGGATTCCCACTTTGCTACTTTCCTCAGATATACAAAGAGTTACCAGTATTCCAATTGGAAATACTCTAAGGGGAAAGGAAAAGTTAATTTAAGAAACCAGTGCAAATTATTTATCAAAAGTCTTCTTGGTATGGTGAAAGGGAAACACGTTTTATTTGTTGAATAAATAATTTTTAAATAAAGTTTTTGAATGATTAAAATCCAAATATATAAATAATATGTTCATTTTTACATGTCGTTTTTAGGAGCTTAAAAGAAAAAAATTTAAATAATTACAAATTTGGGACAAAATGTGTTACTTAAAATTTTTCTTGTGAAAGCCTTCCACTTCTTTACCTCACATCAATTATAGACCCAGAGACTCTGTTGATTTTGCTTGAATTATTTATGGCAACACAATTTGTTTCTGACTTCTCTTGGTGGAAAGGTGCCTGGGGAATATTTTTATATAGCTCTTAAAATTCCTATCTCATCCATCTCTTTCTTTCCCATAATGAACACTTTAGTTATTTCATGCCATATGAGATGTGGCTAATGTTTTATATTTCATAGCAGGATAGGCATTCTTTAAAAATAACATTAATTAAAGAAAATGTTATGTATATTTGCTTATTTATTTATTCATTTTGTTTTCTTAGATTACTCAGCAATGTCAGGAGCAATCTGTCCTAGTTATGCTCTCACAGGCACCATGGGGAGCTGCATTAAGTGGAAGGAAGGCTATGAGAAATGGCTTCCAGTGAGTTAAAGAGTTCAAGCAATTTCCAAAGGTACCTCCTAGGATGTAATTTATGTGCATAGAGAATCCACCTCATTTTTCTTAAAGACCAAAATGTACATTCCTATACCCTATCATATTTTCAATTGGTATTTATTATCATAGATGTTGGAAAAGGAAAAACTTATTCATACTGCCATTTTCCAAGAAGTATATTTTTTCAAGATACTCCAACAATTGGGCTAGTCAAACTTTAAATGATTCCAAAATGTTTTATCACTGACTTAAAAAAATTTGAAATTAGCAGTCCTAAGATTTTCCCAGGATATCTATAATTAATCCCTCACCTCACTAAAACCAATTTTCCTCAAGCATTCCAATGTGCTTATAGTTTTCAATATTTAGCACACCTAAGCTCCTTTGCCTTTGTTCCTAAAAAATTTAAGTTGGGAGCAGATGTGGCTCAAGCAGTTGGGCTCCCACATACCACATGGGAGGTCCCTGGTTCGGTTCCGGATGCCTCCTAAAGAAGACAAGCAAGACAGCGAACTAGGGCGACAGGCTGGTGAGATGAGTTGATGCAACAAGATGACACAATGAGATGGTGCAATGAGGGGACACAACGCGAGACACAACAAGCAGGGAACAGATGTGGCTCAAGCGACTGGGCGCCTCGCTCCCACATGGGAGGTCCTGGGTTTGGTTCCTGGTGTCTCCTAAAAAGAAGACAACCAGACACAAAGAGCACACAACAACAGACACAGAGAGTAGAGCACAAATAAAGACAGGGAAGGGAGAAATAAATAAAATAAATCTTTTTAAAAATTGTCATTTGTTACTCTTGAGTATTTTCTTATTTGAACTGTTATATACAGTTTGCTTCTTTGTTAAATCCAGAGTATCTGTCTTACATTTAATAGTAGAGATTAATTATTTTTGGATCTCAAAAAGTATCAATATATTATATTGTTATATCTATAAATCCAATTTGTTATATCCTTGTACTACAAGTACTGGAAAATGTATCTTTTTAATGAAGTGGATAATCTTAATATAAAGTTTGGATTTTCATTATTTAAATTTTTTAAAAGTTTAAATGTACTCCTTGCCTATAGATATATGCATATACACTTATTAAATAAGTATCATATTACTGCATTTACTTAGCCAGTATCTGTTGTAGGTCAGTTATCCCACTGTTCTGGGCATTAAGAGATAGTTGCCATGATAATGTCTAAAATAACAACTAATCATTCTTAAAATTTCAATTAATTAGCCTTATTGTATCACTGAAAATGAATTATGTATCATCTGTTAATGTAATACTTAATAATGCTTAAATAACATAGATTCCTGTAGCAGTTTGGTGTTATTTGTGAATTCCAATAATAGATATTGGGTTACATTTGTAAACTGGTCTGTTCCTCTGGGCATATTATATTGTATTGGATTCAGAGGCTTCAGTTTTACTTGATTAAATAATGATTAAGGCTTTGATTGGGCCACATCATTAGGATTTTGCTTGAATTATTTATGGCAACACAATTTGTTTTTGACTTCTCTTGGTGGAAAGGTGCCTGGGGAATATTTTTATATAGCTCTTAAAATTCCTATATCATCCATCTCTTCCTCTTTCACAGGGAAAACTACATGGCAGAGGAGAGAGTTTGGAGTTTAAATGCTGGATCCCCAGGAAGTAAATACACAGAAAAGCAGATACATGAGGAAAGAGAGAAGGTGCCAATAGACATGGCAGAGGCCCTGCCTGAGAGTTTACAGCTGAGCTTGTGGAGAGAAAAGAGCAGCTGAGCCCAGAGAGAAACAAAGCCCGGGGAGGGAGACAAGACTTATCCCAGCCTACAGCTGATATTGGAAGAAGCTGGGACCAGAGAGCCTTAAGAGGAAGAGGAAGGCTGAATGGCAGCCATTTTTCTCCAACACATGGCAACAGACTTTGGTGAGGGAAGCAAATTACACTTTATGGCCTGGTAACTATAAGCTTCTACCCCATATAAATACCCTTTATAAAAGCCAACAGATTTCTGGTATTTTGCATCAGCACACCTTTGGCTGACTAATACAATTCCTAATAACTTCAATGCTCACTTATAAGTTCATGCACTATGGTCTCTGCTATATTGAGTATGCAAAATCATATGAACAATTTTCCACAAAGGCATTTGAGGTAAGAAGTTATGCAAGTCTTACCAAGAAAAGTTAGCTTTCAGGCAAATTGCCTATCCTTTTACAGGGCAAATAATGAAAAATTCAGGTATGTGGGTATTTGCCTGATTGCACATTTTCTATCAATAATGAAAACAAAAAGTAATGGGAAAAATAATTTGGCTTTTAATTTTACAAAAGCTATCTTATACCTTTGCCATTAAATTCTTTCTCCTTGAGTTGTTGTTTTCTACAATTTGGCAAACCTTGGTTGCAGATGGTTTATTTTCTTTCCTGAGAAAATAATTTTTAAAAAAGATGAGCAAATCAAAACAATTGTAGATCAAACAATTTTCAGCCTGGAATTCTGACATCACACAAATTAAGTCATAAGTTGTTACAATATTATAAACAGTAATTTTTTTCAGTCAAAGAATTTTCAAACATCTCCCCTTTCAGATGAAGACACAGGCCCCAAATATCTAAGTATCTGGTAAAAAGTTTGTATTACCAGTAGCCATTGGAAGACCTATGTCTAAAGATTTCTTATGATGCCTTCATTTTAAAGACAGTAGAATAGTGATGACATAATGAATTGTCTAAGATTTAACAATATTTTATGATTTTTTTTTTTTTGGTAATTTCAAATCCATCCATTCCCATGACTTACTTGAGGGAGAAATAGGAAACAAAAGATACAAGTCCAAAATCATAAACATGTTATAAAGTATTCACATAAACATCAAAGTTCAGTAATTGGGAACCTGGCACATTTTTTACAAAAATTTATATGTATATGATGTATACATATACATATAATCTCTTAGGGACTAGAATAACCATTTGCTAAAATTTTAAGAGTTTAATTTACATTTCTGTGTTTTTTCAATCAACATAAAATTTAGACTGGAATTGAATTGATCTTAAACTAATGCATAAGTTTAATATGATTTGACTATGCAATTCAAATTCATAACAAATCTAATTAAATCTATCCAATCAAGAGATATCAAAGAGAAACTGTAAGCTATTTTATTTTATTTTTTATTTTTTCTATCTGGTTACATCACCGTCTTTTTGGTGTGTAGCTTCACTGCACAGCGCCTCTCTGCGGGTCCTCCATGTGGTAAACGGGAGCTCAATTGCTTGAGCCACAGCCACTTCCCAGCTATTTTAAATTAATGTTATATATGTGCATGCCAAGTAACTACAGATTTCAGTGTTTCCTTTATGTGTTTAGTTTTTCTTAAGGAATATGTATACCAAAGATTAAATTGAATGCACATCCCTGGATATTTAGAATAACTTCTCAACAGTCATATCCCTTTCTCATTAAAAAGAATTCAATCCAAGTATACTGATCTTAAGTATAAACAGTTCTCTTTTTTATATTATTATCTATGAATAGCATAGAAACAATATTGCATTTTTTGTGAGTTTAAGCATAGACTGGAAAAATATTGAGGAAGATTTATAAACTGTCCTGCTTTTAAATTTGTGAGCCCTAGTTTATGCCACATAAGATTCAATTTCATCGTTTCATATGTCCCAAATGTGTTTTAAAGATTAGTTCCCTGAACAAGACTCATGTCTATTCCCACTTAGGCAAAAGGTCCATGTTTAAATGTGAAATAGTCTCAGACAAAACAGTAACCTCCATAATTTTTAACGGTCATAAAATACTTGATTGTCTCACAAGGATTCCATTCTGATGTTTAAGAATTCTTATAGCCAAGTCATGTCAATTTATGGTTAGTTTTAATCATAATACTTCATGTTGAAATTAAATCTTACTTTTTTTTCTTGAGCCCTCAGTAGAAACAAAAAGTTTCTGACACTTGCTAAGTCCTCAATCTATTTACGATGGATGAGTTATAATGGTTTGCTTTTGAGCCTCCATTGACCAATATTTAACCATATAAATGAGTACTTGATTTGAATTTTCACATTTTATTTTTATTGCATTGGGCTCTTTTGCAATATACTAAATATACTATTGAAGTATAATAAAGCTAAGCATTCCTGGATAATTAGAGATGATCAATTTACTTGCTCCTCCCTGCCCCCAAATCCATAAACTCCCCTCTCTGTGATATCCTGTTCTCCCCTCATTCTATTCTCTCTCCGATCTTTTTTCCAGTATACTATCCCAGTTCCTAAGACAACTTCCTCCACCAGTGATCTTGCTTCCTCCCCTGTGATTGCAATTTCTCCCTCATTTGCTCAAGGATATTTTTAGTGTCAAGAGTCTCCATGCTTAAAACAATGGTTCATACTCACTGTTTGTTTCCTATCTCATCTTACTAAAATCCAGAGCCTTTCTTTCTTCATCATCCCATTTAAGTTGTTCTGACAGTTTCATTACTGTCCTGTATCCTGTACTTTTTTAGTTTTCATCTTATTTGACTTACAGTAACATTGACATGATGACTGTATCTTCCTTTTGGAAACCTGTATTAGTCAGCAAAAGGGGTGCTAATGTGAAATACCAAAAATGGGTTGGTCTTTATAAAGGGTATTTATTTGGGGTAGAAGTCCACAGTTACCAGGCCATAAAGCATAAGTTTCTTCCGTCACCAAAGTCCATTGTCATGTGTTGGAGCAAGACAGCTGTCGACATTTGCCCAGGGTTCAGGCTTCTTGGGTTCCTCTCTTCCCGGGGCTGCGTTTCTCTCCGGGCTTAGCGCCTGTTTCCTCCACAAGGTCAGCTGTAGGCGATCGGGCGAACAGTTCACTACTCTTCTCATCAAAGCTGCTTCTCAAAAGACTGCTTCTCAAAACTGTTCTTGCCATGCCTTTTATATTTGATTCCTCACCCACCAAGGGATGGGGCTCAACACCCTAATCATAACCTAATCATGCCCAGATTAACAGATCAGTTTACAAGCATGATCCAATTATATTTCTGGAATTCATAATTACATCAAATTGGCCAACAGTTACACTCCACCCTCTGAATTCCAAAAATACATTACAATATTCAAAAAACCTTAAATCAGTAACAATTCAACTACAAAATCATATCATAATCATTTTAAAGAAATACAGTTCATCTTGAGGCAAAGTCCCATCTGCTATAGACCGCTGAAACTTACAAAACCATTTAACTGCTTCCAATACACAAATGGAAAGACAACGGACAAACATTTGCAATATCATAAGAAGAAATTGGGATGTGAAACATGAGTCATGGATCCTCTACAGTTCAGTAAAACTGCAGGGCATCCTCCATTTGATTTCAAAGTCTGAGAGTCATTCTTAAGATGACGGTTTCTTCTTCTTGGGGCCACATGGGAACCCATCCTTTCCACCGGCAAGCCCAATGGCCATTTTCTTGGTTCCACCCTCATCAAGCATCTGGGTGTTGACCAAGCTCCAGACCTCACCCTCCAAGGGTGTTGGGGTGATTGCCACACCTTACCCAATCTTTGGGTTAGAGTCTTAGCCCCCCTAGTACAGTGAGGTGAAGACAACATTCCCCCTAACCTTTGGCATACAGGTTCAACCCTCTCGGAGCAATGGGTTGACCACCTGGCCTTCTCTAATCTGTGGGGGACAGGTACACCCCTCTCAGACCTATGGGGTGCTGACCTTACCGCCCTAATCTTTGAGGAATGTGCTCCACCCTCCCTGTACCCTGGGATGGCAAAACTCTCCCAGAACATTGGGTGGGGACATCCACCCTCTTCAACTGCTGGGGAAAACTCACCCTCTCCGCACCATGGGGCATCAAAACTTTCTCAGAACATCGGGTAGGAACATCCACCCTCTTCAACTGCAGGGGCAAACTCACCCTCTCTGTATACATGGGTGGGGCTCCTCTCTTGGCCCAAGGAGATGTCTTAATCCCAGATCTCTGCTTCCACGGTTTTCTTCTCAAAGCTGATTCTCCTTCAATCTCTCCTTTCCATGTCCTCTTTTGTCCAAGCTGACAGTGGTTTTGTTCATACAGCTCTCTCAAAAACTTTTTTGGTTCAGCATGCAGGAAGCAGGGGTCCAAGCCATCAGACAGTAAGACTTTCCACAGGTCTTTCCTAGATAACTGCATCTTCAATTCTGAGTTACGAGTTCCAAGTTTAGTAAAGTCTTCAAATAGGGCATTTTCATCTGGGAATTTGATTTCCAGAAACTTGGAAGTTCCGGAATCCGTTTCTGTTTTCTTTGTGCCCAAAAGTTCAGTCCTTAGTGTATTTCGCTCATCTAGTATTTTGCTATAAGCTGCAAGGAGAAGCCAAGCCACATTCTCCAAGTTTACCTTGGAAAGTTCTTCAGCTAAATGCTCCGTTTCGCCATTTTCAAATTCTGTCTTCCATATAACACCAGCAGTTAATCTTTTTAAGTTCTCTGCAACTTTAAAAGATGGATCGCCTTTCCTCCAGTTTCCAATAGTAGTTTCATCATTTACTTCTAAGTCATCATAGAAAGTCTCTTTAGCATCCATATTACTATCAACAGTCTCTTCAAAGTGATCTAGGCCTTTTCCATCAAGCATTTCACAATTACTCCAAAAAATACCCCTTACCCATTTATAAAACTGTTCCAACATTTTGGTAATTACAAAAGCACTTCCCCACTCTTTGGTACCAAATTCTGTATTAGTCAGCAAAAGGGGTGCTAATGTGAAATACAAGAAATGGGTTGGTCTTTTTAAAGGGTATTTATTTGGGGTAGAAGTCCACAGTTACCAGGCCATAAAGCATAAGTTTCTTCCCTCACCAAAGTCCATTGTCATGTGTTGGAGCAAGACAGCTGCCGACATTTGCCCAGGGTTCAGGCTTCTTGGGTTCCTCTCTTCCCGGGGCTGCGTTTCTCTCCGGGCTTAGCTCCTGGTTCCTCCACAAGGTCAGCTGTAGGCAATCAGGTGAACAGTTCGCTTCTCTTCTCCTGGGGCCTTCTTTCCAACATCAAAGATGCTTCTCAAAAGACTGCTTCTCAAAACTGTTCTTGCCATGCGTTTTATATTTGATTCCTCACCTACCAAGGGGTGGGGCTCAACACCCTAATCATAACCTAATCATGCCCAGATTAACAGATCAGTTTACAAGCATGATCCAATTATATTTTTGGAATTCATAATTACATCAAATTGGCTAACGGTTACAGAACCTCATCATTTGGTTTCAGAAGAATCATTCTGCCTAAGTTCTCTTCCTAATATGCTAGGCATTACTTCTCAGGTTTGGGTAGTTTTATGTTTCCAAGCGCTCCTTAAATTCTGTTCTTCCCTTCCCTCTCAAGTTTAATCTCTGGGATTTATTTCTTCTTATCTTGCAAACTTTTTCTGTGAACTCATCCACACTGACAACTTCCACTGCCACTGAAACGGATGATGACCTAAAAATCTAAATTTCAAGGCTAGGATTCATTCCTGGGGCATTTGGGATATGCTGGAGCCCTACAATCTCAGACTTACCTCTTGGCTGACCCCTTCATTCAGCTTCTAGAAAGTAGTTACTATAATTCTCCTTCAGTTTCAAACTGGCCTGGTATAACTCTTCACGTTCTTGGTCTTTTTTATATACTCAATTTGATGTTATTTAAAATAAAGAGGGGGAGCAGAGGTGGCTCAAGCAATTCGGTGCCTGCCTTCCACATGGGAGGTCCTGGGTTTGGTTCCTGGTGCCTCTTAAAGAAGACAAGCTGATGCAATGAACAGATGCAACAAGGTGACACAACAAGGTGATGCAATGAGCTGACACAACGAGCAGACAAACAAGCAGACACAATGAGCAGGGAGCAGATGTGGCTCAAGCGGTTGGGCGTACACCTCCCACATGGGAGATGTCAGGTTCAGTTCCCGGGACCTTCTAAAGAAGATGAGCAGACACAATGACCAGACACAGGGAGAACACAGCAAGCAGAGACAGCCAGCAGACACAGCAAGCAGACAATAAGTGCAGACAATGAGTGCAAACAGTGAGTGGAAATGAGCAGATGAGGGAGCCATCTTGGGGGGGGCACAGGGAATAAAATAGAGATAAAAAGTCTTGACTTAGGAGAATCAGCAAGATGGCAGCAGAGTAAAGAGCTCTGAGAATCAGCTCCTGCTATGGGGCAGTTGGTGATCTCCCAGAGCTATCTAGAGCACTTGTATGGGAGCTCCAGGAGACCAGAAGTGCATCCTGCAACATCCTTGAAAGAATGGAAGGAGGAAACTGCCCATCTGCAGAGAAGATTTGTAAGTAGAGCTCTCCATGCCACGGAGGCTGGTGTCCATTCTCCACGGGAGCTGTTCTGCGGCTGGAATTGAAAGCTCCACTTCCCAAAACAGGGGAGGAAGAGACGTTGGGCACCAACTTCAGCTACTGATTAGTAAATTCAGCAGGCTAAAGTAAAATCCTAAGAACAGCTAAAGTTTGAACCTGTGCAAGTAAGAAAGAGGTCGGTGGCCGCTATCTTACCTCCACGCCTGACATGAGGGGAAGCAGGGCTGACTGAAAATCACAGTGCTTGTAGGGACCAGCTTTCTTCCATTTATATCAGATCGCCACTCTAGCCTAAGCCCCAAGCCCATCTCGGGCAGGGAGGAAGCTGGAGGGAGCTGCGCCAGCCTCTCCAGGAAAGCACAAGCCATGCCGTGGAGGCCAGTGATCATCCTGCTTTGGCAGCGTAAGCCACCCCAGGAGCTATTCTGTGGCAGAAATTGGAAGCTCCATTTCCCAAAAATGGGAGGAAGACACGCTTGGCCACCAATTTCAGACACTGATTAGTAAATTCAGCTGGCTAAAGTATAACCTTAAGAACAGCTAAAGTTTGAGCCTTTCCAAGTCAGAAGGAGGCCGCTAGCCACCATTTTTACTCCATCCCCAGCATGAGGGGAAGCCAGGCTGACTGAAAATCACAGTGACGGTAGAAACCGGTTTCTTCACCCAGATTGGCCTGCAGCCCTAGCCTAGGCTTCAGCCCCACGTCTAGCAGGGAGGAAGCTGACGGGCACTGCACCAGCCTATCCAGGTAACTGCAGGTACAGTTAGCTGGCACAGACTGAATAATTGGAAGTCTACCGGGGCAACTGTGGTCATCTTGGACCTGCACTGCATAGATTGCTGACCACACCTGCAGCTCCATCCCTGCCCCAGGCAGGGGAGAAAGGGACATGAAGCTTCGTCAGTCTCTCTGGGCAACTATAGTCTAGGCCTGCATGACTTGGATTATTCCACACAGTTGTGGATTCTGTCCCTACCCCTGGCAAGGGAGAGAGTGGGGAGAAGCTTCATTGGTCCTTGAGGCAATGAGGGTAACTTGAGCCTCCACAGCTTATAGCACCAACTACATTCTTGGCTCCTACTATACAACCAGCAAGGGAGAAAAGGCAGGAAGCCCTAAACTAAAGAGAAAAACTGCACCCAGAATAAATACTCTAGTAAGCCAGATGCCAAGACAAAAACAAAAAATTACAATCCACACCAAGAAACAGAAAGATATGGCCCAGTTAAAGGAACAAGATAAGCCTCCGGATGACAAAAAGGAGTTGAGACAACTAATCATAGATGTTCAAACAAATCTTCTTAATAAATTCAATGAGATGGCTAAAGAAATTAAGGATATTAAGAAGATATTGGATGAGCACAAAGAAGAATTTGAAAGCATACATAGAAAAGTAGCAGATCTTATGGGAATGAAAGATGCAATAAAGGAAATTAAAAATACACTGGAGTCATATAATAGCAGATTAGAGGAGGCAGAAGAAAGGATTGGTGAGCTTGAGGAAATGGCCTCTGAAAGTGAACATACAAAAGAACGGATGAAGAAAAGATTGGAAAAACTTGAACAAGGTCTCAGGGAACTAAAGGACAGCAAGAGACATGCAAACATACGTGTCATGGGTGTCCCAGAAGGAGAAGAGAAGGGAAAAGGGGCAGAAGGAATATTTGAAGAAATAATGGTAGTAAATTTCCCAACCCTATTGAAGGACATAGATATCCATGTCTAAGAAGCACCATGTACTCCCATCTGAAAAAATTTGAATAGACCAACTCCAAGACACATACTAATCAGAATGTCAAATACCAAAGACAAAGAGAGTATTCTGAAAGCAGCAAGAGAGAAGAAATGCATAACCTGTAAGTGATACCCAATAAGATTAAGTGCCAATCTCTCATCAGAAACCATGGAGGCAAGAAGACAGTTGTGTGATATATTTAAGACACTGCAATAGAAAAACTTCCAGCCAAGAATCTTATATCCAGCAAGACTGTCTTTCCAAAATGAGTTTAGAATATTCACCGATAAACAGAAACTGAGAGAGTTTGTAACCAAGAGACCTGCTTTGCAGGAAATACTGAAGGGTGTGAGACAGCCTGAAAAGAAAAGACAGGAGAGGTCTGGAAGAGAGTCTAGAAATGAAGATTATATCAATAAAAGTAACTAAAAGTGTCAAAAGATTGGTGAAAATAAAATATGACAGATAAAACCCAAATATTCAGGAATAAACTTAATCAACACTCATATTCAGAAAACTACAACTCATTGTTAAAAGAAATCAAAAAGACTTAAAATAATTGCAAGAACATTCCAGCTCATGGATTGAAAGATTAAATATCATTAAGATGTTAATTCTACTCAAATTGATATACAGATTCAACGCAATCCTGATAAAAACTCCACCAGCATTTTTTAAATAAATGGAAAACATGATTGTCAAATTTATTTGGAAGGGTAAAGGGTCCTAAATAGCCAGAAGCATCTTAAAAAGTAAAAACAAAGTTGAAGTACTCTCATCTCCGAACTTTAAGTTGTATTACCTAGCTAGCTAGAGTGGTAAAAACAGCATGGTAAATAAATAAAAACCAAAATAAAACAAAAAACAAAAAAACCAGCATGGTACTGGCATAAAGACAGATACAGACCAATAGAACCGAATTGATGGTTGAAAAACAGATCCTTACATCTATGTTAAAATGATTTTTGACTAGCCTGTCAAACCCACCCAGTTCAGGCAGAACAGTCCATTCAACAAACGGTGCTGAGAAAATTGGATATCCATAGCAAAAGAAGGAAAGAGGACCCATATACAAAAATTAACTCAAAATGAATAAAAAACTTAAATATAAAAGCAAGAACCATAAAGCTTCTAGAAGAAAATGTAGGGAAATATCTTCACAACCTGATGGTAGGTGGTGGATTCTTAAAGGAGATAAGAGGAGAACTGAGATGGACTACTGATATTTAATGTATGTAGAAGTTTTATTGTAAAAGTGTGGAAATGTACAGAGTTGATGGTAACACATTATAGTGAGTAACAGCTGGTTTATAAATGGAGAAATGTTAGTTTAGCGATGTAAATGCCAATTGACAGGAACTAGAGAATAATCTAGGGGCTGAATAGAACAGTAAACCCAGAGGTGGATGAGAATAGTGGTTGATGGTACAGATGCAAGAGTGTGCTTTGTGAGATAGAGCAGGTGTACATCACTATTGCAGGGTGGTGGGAATATGGAGAAGCATGGGAAAAATACAACTGGAGTGACCCATGGACTGTGGTTAACAGTAATAATGTAATATTCTTGCATCTATGCCAAAGATGTACTGTGTTGATAATGGGGGAGCATGGAAATTGTGTGCCAAATGTATGTTGTGGAACTGGTAATAATCAGATGATATTATCTCATAATCTGTAACAAATGTTCCACCACGGTATGGTGTGTTGATAGAGGGGTGCTGTTTGGGAATTCTGCACATGTGTATGATTGTTTTGTAAGTTTACAACTTTTGTCATAAAAATATATTTAAAAAATAATAATAGGGTGGGTTGGGGGAAAAATACACCAAATGTAAGATAAGGACTATAATTAGTAGTAAGATTTTGACAATATTCTTTCATAATTTGAACAAATGTCTCACAGCAATGCAAGGTGTTGGTGGAGGGTTGATCTATGGGACCCCTGTATGATGTTACGAATGTTTGCTTTGTAAGTTTACAACTTTTACTATAGATTTATTGTTTATGTATGTTCATGTATAAATGATAT
>JAQZBX010048184.1:0-20280 GCA_029593785.1 Cabassous unicinctus | reverse complement strand
AGGCTTTCCAAGGCGAAGGGATGCAAATGTTGTTTGTCTTTTCCTCCACTCCCCCCCCCGCTCCCCGCCCGTCAGTCAGCGCTTTCTTTCCACCCCCTCCTGATGTCGTTTTGGGTCAAACCGTGCTAAAAGCGTGTTTGTGTGTGTGTGTCAGCGATGCCACTTTGTAACTTGGTTCCTGCCGGTAACCTTTGCGGGATGGAGACTTTAAATCTAGCGTGTTTTACGCGGTTGTTTGTTTTTTAATTTGAGTTCGATTTGAAGTTTGAATGGAAGATGCGTAGTCACGAAATCAGGGGAGCATTTTAACAGGCGTTTGCCCTTTTCTTTTGTGTTAGGAAGAGCTACATGCACCACGTGTCCCTTCTAAGTTTTCCCTACACCGTAATGTTTTCTAAACATTTGACGGGGTTAAAGTGCCTCGGGTGGGCCCGTGGGTTTTTCGTGAAGTCCTTCTGGAAAGGGAAAGGAAGCGCCGCACAAATGTCTTTTCTGGGGCAGCTGTAGCAGGAGCACAGCTCACGGGCGCAGTTCCTCCTCCCGGCCGCCTGACGCTAGTTCTTCCTTCCTCCGCCGGCCACCGAGCTCCCTGGCGCTCGGCGCCCGCAAAGCAGGGCCAGGGGAGGCGCGCGTGGCAGCGCTGCGGGCCGGGCGGGGCGCGCCGGCCGCCTTATGTAGGTTAGAGCGGGGCCAGGGGGGCGCCGTGACGTGCGCGCCGCGGCCTATGTGCCGCCGCCGCCGAGTGCGCATGCTCCTTACGGACGTGACTCTATGCAATTGGCACTTGCAGCCTCATTAAACGAAATGCACATTCCAGGGATCCGGGGAAACAGAGCGCGATCTATAGCCAGCGCGGCCGCGTCAGCACGCAGGCCCCGCCCCCCGCCTGCTATTTCTGGGCCTGCAGGCCCCTCCCTCAGCCCTGCCAAACTTTTACTCGAGGCGGGGAGGGGCGCGAGTGCTGTGGGTGGGAGGCCGCGGCGGGGGCCCGCGGGCTCAGCAGAGGGGCCGGGGGCCGCCCCTCCGTGGAGGCGGACGAGCCGGGGCTGGCCTGGCGGCCGCACCGCCGCCCGTCGGGAAGGGGCGGGTGCAGGCCGCCGCGAGGCGCTCGCTTGGTGCCGTCCTGGGGGGCGGGCGGCCCTGTGCTGGGCGCGAGGTCGAGGCCGGCGCCTCCCGCCTCAGGTGCCAACCCGCCTGGCGCGAAGGGGGCCTGCGGCTGCAGCCCGGGCAGCGCGCACGGTTGTCTGCAGCTGTCGCAGCTCTGTAGATTCTGCCCCGGCGGAATTGAACACTCGAGTTTCACACTTTTATCGGGAGGAGAAGCCGATTTTTCTGGGAAATCACTTTTGGCTGGTATTCAGCCTTCCTGACTAATAGACGCGGGCTTAGTCACTCTCTCAGTTGGTATTTTTTTCCCTGCAGCTCTGAAGGGCCGCCTCTGGAGCCTCTCTGGTTGGGAACCCAGGCCCACATCTCTCCCTTCGACTGGAATGAGCTGGCTAAGTGGGAGAGGAACAGGGCACTAATTATATGCTCTTGCCTACAACTGGATTGGTAGAGAGAGAGAGGAAAAAATCCTGCTGACGTTTCTCTTGTTGCTATTGAAAATGCCAGGTTGCTCGAAAGGATTAACCACGAGGAAGAGGAAAAACACCCCTCAGAGAAGCAGTGGAGGGAGCTGCTTAGAGCATATGAAAGAAAGGGGGAAAAAAACAAAACAACTGCTCGAAAATGGCACGGAAAATGTAATGCCAGACCTAAATGTTTGTACAGGCTAACCCTGAATAAATCTTCTCCTGGGGATTTCCAGAGAAGACGGGTGCCTGCCTCAAAGGGCTCTCAGGGTGTCCCTGGATCTCACCCTGCAGCTGCAATCCCTGCCTCGACCCACTCGTAAGCTGGGAGACCCGGGAGCCTGCCCGGATCCCTCCCGAGAGCTGCTGGCGCGAGTGGCGTTGGTCACTCCCGGCGCCTGGCTGTGGGGGCAGCGCACCTCCTCCAGGGCCTGTGCCTCCAGGACCCCTCTGCGCCAAGACCTTATGTCACTCATTCCGACCTGTGACTTGGCCCAAGGAGCCCCGGCACAAAGGGGATGAGGCCCAGTCATTGTGCTGCAAAGAGATTAGCGGTGTCAACGTCCCCGAGAGTTCGCCTCACTCTCGGGGCAGCGACTGGAACGTATCAAAAGAAAACGCAATTCGCCATTAGAGCCATCACTGGCCCGCACTGCGATGAACTCCAGGGAGAGCCTACGGCTCCACCCCAAAACAGAAATACTGAAATACACATTCAGCCTTGACGGATTCTAAGGAAGGATCTTTGTAGAACAGCTTCTGCAAAAGAAGAACATTTCCTTTTTTATTTTACACTGCCCGTTTAATGTCGAAACCGCGTTGTTGTAACTTCCCTAATGAAATGCCCGCTGGAAAATGGAAAGGCTATTTTAGTTCTGGGCTTCCCTGCCCTAAAAGGACCCGGGATTGGGAGGGTTAAGGCTGGCCCTGGATCCAGGGCAGCAATTCCTTACACTGTATCAAAAGTCTTTCATGCTGCCTGGTCTTTCCTGTAGCATTGAAGCAGCTTTATCGATGTATGCTAAGTAAACATAGCTTTGTTTTTGTCTTCCACCCACCGCCCTCCCTCCTGGCGCAGACTGGCGTTGGATCCCTTCCAGAGCCGCTGCTGCAGCAGTTACCGCCGCCTCCTCCACGCACAGGAGCAGGGTTTCTAGGGTGAGGCAATGCGTCTGCAATTCGCAGAGACAAGGCAGGAATTGTAATTGTACCGCATCATGTGATGGCTTATGAAAGAGGAAGTTGGTATGTTTTAGTCACGTAGACTCTGCCCTCTTGCTTAAGGTTCCAGGTCCTCCCAGAAGAGAATTCTCATCATCTTTGCCACTCAGAGTCAAGGTTACCGGGTTGGATGCATGCGGTGTGCTCTTACACATTGGTACGTGGACAGGCAGGCAGATGCAGCGTGTTTGTGAGGCAGTGGCTTGAGGCTGGTTTTTAACTAGAACACGAAAGTGCTGCCATTTGTCTTAAGAACTAAAGGAAGTCTACTAGGGAGAATACTGCTGAGACCAGAGGAAGCAAAAGTTCTTTCCAACGCTAATTTCTAAGATTTTTTTTTTCTTCTGATACAATCCCAGTTTAGGAGCAAAAGAAAAGCCATTCAGCACAATACTGTCAAAAAGCAGAAGTAAAAGAAGTGGAGAGGCAAGCAAATCCAAGGGAGGAGTTGTAAGGGAGAGCTCAATGGGTAGAACAAATCTGACCCACCCCACCCTACACCACCAGTCACACTCTGTGCTTTATTTATATGCGTTTCCACTGTCTTAAAATTAAACACCTAAATTCTAAACCCAGTCGCCGGAGCTTTTTCCAGTTGAGACACTGGTTAACACACTGCAACCCTGTCCAGACAGCTTACAGGGCAGTGTAAAGAAATGTTCTTACCGAAGGACCCTAATGGAATTCTGCCCTCAGGTCAGGCAGCTGTGGTAGGGGTGCAACCATGTGCCCCCTGCACTGGGTTGGTGCTGTCCAGGAGATGGTATTCCTGGGATTGCTGAGTTTGGGTTTTGCCCATGAGAGGTAGAATCACAGCCTCACTCTTTAGAATGCAGCTTCTATTAATAACATGCTGTTGCAACCATATTAAAGCTCTGACTGTAAGGTATTTGAAGGAGAAAAAAAAAAAATAACAGCCACTTGTCATTTGGATTTCTGTGGACACCATCCTAGGTTCCTTGTACTTGGACAAAAGTACTGTAAGACTAGAAGTACACTAGTCATATTCGGGGCTTTTTCCATTAAAAATTACAAATATATATTTGAATATATTTGTTTATATGAATACAGCTACACGTACTATGGAGATTTTTGGCATAAACGGACCTCCTATAATGTGCATGAGACACTTTCTTCTAAGTAATGGGTTTTATGAGACAATTCTCCTGGTTATCAAATTGCAGGTAGACTTTTTAGAAATACCTCCCTTCTGTTTGACCTTTCCCTGTAGCCTGTCTCCCCTGTGCACAGAGAGCATTTGGATATTAAAAAGACTTTTGCATGTGGAGGAGATAAACTCTCTGTGGAGGGTCTAAGAGTCGAGCCAAATAGAATTGCAAGAGCTCTTAATCACCCACACGTTAGACACAGAAGCTGGTAGTCACCAGTCTATGTGTAAACATATGTACAGACCCCTATTTACAGCAAAATCTGGGGTCTTGAGGTAGGCTAACTACTTACTGTGTCAGAATTTAAAGAGCTGAGTGAAAAACACAAAGGAGAGATTGAGGTCACACCCTCGCTCGGTCTGCAAGGAAATTTGTAGAACTGGAAGAGATTCAACAGCCGTTTGATGCCAGAACCCTCCTATTGACTTTTTGGAAAGAGAGTGATGAAATGTACTTTTCTGGAATAATATCTGGATGTAGCTTTAACTAATATTTAAGACACGCAGTAAAAACTTTTAAAGGAGATTAGTAGAAAGTTACTGACAAAACAGTGAACTAACTTCACAGAAATGGTTTGAAAAAATTTAAATGGTAAATTTCCCCTCATTAGCTTTCCTACCTAAAAACTTGTTTCCTACATGCACATTCAGCAGAAAGGGAACTGAAAAAAATAGAATGATGTAACAATTCTAAAAGGTTAAGAATAGCAGGATAGCATTTTATTTACTGCACCTTTCATGTGGACATTTAAAAATATATTTCAAGCATAAATTCACAACCTAATAAATAGCAATCTCTCCTTAAAAAAATTTTTTTTTAGAAACTAAAACTCTGAAGAATTAAAAGATTAAATGATTTGCCTAAAGTAACACAAAGTGAGTGCCAGGACTGAAATCCAGCTATCAGTCCCGCTGTCTAATAATATAGTCTAGAACATTCTATTTGCATTTTTTAAAAAAATCATGTGTAAGCACAATTTAGAGGCCCAGCCAAAGTGACTTCTCCTAAGTGTTAAGATTTGTTTATCTGTATCCATATTTATAAGGAAAAAGACAACTCTAGTGTAATTCATGAGACACTCAATCCAAAGAAAACAAACATTCACAACAGATGGAGGGAGATGGTAGATGTGAGGGACACTTGCCACAATGCTACGTCTAGAGTGAGACTCGATAAGTGGCAAACAATTTTGTGCTGGTCTTTATGACCCTTACATAAAAATTCATGTTGGTGTTAGCATAAAGAATTCATTTCTGGGATTGAGTTGGGTGGTGAAGTGGTTTGGCAGTCACCGAACCAGAATACTATACCTCTTGTTTCTTTAAAAATCAAGACAAAAAACTTACGAAATCATTTAATTCCTCCAATCCTCACTACTTCGCACTCAGACAAATAAATACAAGGGACTACAGGACACTGAAAAGAAGAAAATATGAAGCCACATATTTCATATGAATTTCATAGTTATGAAAGGGCTGCAGGAAGCAAAACCATCATAACTTATTCAAATAAGCTTTCATTGTAATTGATTCTATTTCTTATGAAGTGCCAGTTAGCCGCTATTAACCAGAGTGACTTTCTCTTGAGAAGATGAAAATATATTCTGCAAAAAGATGACAATCATGAGGAAAAGTTAACCTTTACCGTTGGGGTTTTAATAATCTGTGCTGGTGGCTTACTTGTTCATGTTTGATATGCTTAGTAAAAAAGAGTAGGGTTGTTATTTAAAGCAATGATTGTGTTTAATGGAAATTCCAATGATACTTCTCAAAGACCTAAACATTTAACAATAAAACTCTTCCTCCAAAACAATTTTTTTTTGTCAGCGTTATGCATCAGGGAGACAGAGAGAGCTCCTTGCAGAAGAAAAAAAAAGAAGAGAGTTTAAAAGACTAATGGTGGGCTGTAATTTATTAATTGGGGTGAACTTCTGTATGTTTTGGCACTTCGTTTTCCACCTCCACATGGTAATGCCTCTTTGCTAGGGGGGAGTACACAACCCTTGAGAGAATTAAGAAGTTCATACAGGGAAAAAATAAAGGGAGCCTTAACAAAAGACCACTGGTGGCCAAAAATAGTGAAATGGATTCCCTGAAGTGACTGCCTCAATCTAGTGTGTTTACTAAAAAGACTGTCACAGACAGCTAAAATGCAAATACAAATGAACTTTGATGGACCTGTTGGCAAGCTTCCCCAGCCCTTCAAGCAAATTCCTGAGAGAGGAAGTTGGTTCTGAAACAAGCTTGGAAACTACACACATGCGAACTTCTTTGGGGCTTTTATCACTTAGCATCCTTAGGTATCTAGATTTAAAATATTTTTCAGACTGCCTTTTAAAATTAATTAATTAACTAATTAATTATTTAAATTTATCTATTTTTATTTGCCTTACCAGACCAATTCATTATTCTTAACAGTGACTAAGAACATTCTCTGTTCACTTGATGAATTTGGTTACTTCCAGAGGCACCAAAAAGATAAGGAATTTATCTTGAGACAAAAGACAATCTACTGTTAAACAACAGCTAGAATTCAGGTTTCCCAAACTGCAGTTCTTTCTTTAGCCCACTGGTGGGCTATCTCCTATTTATATATTCTTCACAGGTTCTTTTTCCAGACATGTAAATAGCTGTGCCAGTAGATAGCTGAAGGGCCATAGGTTCTCTTCATACACCTGGCATATATTACCTGGACGCTCTGAGCCAGATTTCTTCTTGAGTAGAAGAGGGAGTTACCAGACTTGATGCCATTTTTACTGTGACTCTTCATCTGGTGGGTTGGGGGGAAATGGAAACATGGAATATTTGACAAATCCAAGCCCATGGTTCTTCAGACACACAGAATCTCACAAAACCATAGAGAAAAACTACCAGTAAATGCCTGCTGTTATTTGAGGGGCATTGTGCCATCCACGTAGACTTGTAAGGTAAAATGGCTTCCAGATCATCACATCATCTAAGAAGAGCGTGTCTGCTGAGTTTGGGCTCAAATCCCAGGCTAGGAGTGTCTAAACCATGGTCTATACTTAACTTCAATTAGCGAAGGAAAAAACATCTGTATCGGCATTACTGTGCCTAACTAAACTGTCTCAAGGAAACTCATGGAAAATACTTGTACCTTTTCTTTTCCACCAGGGTTTGCCTTATTTTATATGTACACGGTGGGCAAAGAGTGAATATACTCTCCACAGGCCTTTCAGATCACTCAAGAGGCCTAAGTTGAAGAAGAAGAAAAAAGTTCCACAAACTGACAAGTATTTGACTGAATAGGTCAGCAGGATGTGGAAACTTGTTTTGAGGGTTTTTTGTTTTTGTTTTTGGTATTCTCACCCAGGATTCCACTACTTAATAGCTGTGTGCATCTTCACTGAACACTGGCTAACTACTGAATTCATGAGTGCATGAGAGGAAGTTCAAGGAATTCTGAGGTTTTGAGATTTTTGTGACTTTGTTAACATCGTGAAATGTTGCATTTATAATTTTCTATATGACTTAAGTATATTTGGGTCTGATTATGGAAAACTTAAAGTTTCCTAAATTCTATGCTTTTCGGAAATATGAAAAAAGCACTTACATGTAGAATTTTTAAAATTTCAACTAGTCTTCAAATACCAAAAAAAAAAAAAAAAAAGAGCCATATATTCCACTTTTCATATAAATGTTACTCACTACATTTTAAAAGGAGTCTTCCAGAATCAGACTTCCAGATTCCTTAAATTCAGAGTGTGGAAGAGGGTAAGCAGCCCCTTTTAGCTGTAACAGGAGCCATTCTTTTAAAAGCCTGGAATCTGAAGCCTTCTTATGCTGAAAACATGTCAGGACATGCCTTTTGGGGATGCTGTCAAATAGTTTAGGCTCAGAATTCCACATTCTGTACTTTCCAAGTTGTTTTCTGTTGGCAAACTACCTCTTGATTATTTTCATGTGTTTGGTGTGCAGGCCAACCTCTCTGCTTCCAAGTAATTAAAAAAAACAAAAAAAAAACAAAACACCTTTCTGTGACGCGTCCACATTATTTTAGCATAAAATTATGGGTTGTATGAGTGCTGGTCTTATAATGGTCAATTCTATGAGCCTTGTCAGAGGTCGTCAGGGACGTAAAAGCCAGATGCACATTACCTAGGATGTTTTATCTTTCAGGGCTCAATCCTGCTTCTTAATAGCATCACCACATAAAGGAATGGGAAATTACAGCTACTGGGAAAAAGTCTTCACCTTTGAGGAGCTGTGATTTCCTTGGTAAAATTAAGCAGCAATTTTAGCTCCTTTTCGGACTAACTGGGAATGGATTAAGGGACAAATAAATGAATGAACAAATGGATGGAGTTTCCTTCCTCTGATGCTGAGGAGTGCAGCTTTGCATCCTTGTAGAGTCTGTCTAATGGGGACCCTGGAAGAAACCCTTTCTTTTCCCCCTCATGCAGGAGATATAGTTTAAAGAGCCCTTGTGTTTTTAGGAAGGTCTGATTCATGGTTTGGAGAACTGCACTAAATTAGTATACTGTAGCATGGGCTTGGTTAAATTAAAAGTAAATGTTCTGCCTCTTTCCACTCCCTACCCCTGACCACCAAGGGTTCGTTTTACAGGCGCCACTATCTGGTAAACTCCAAACAAGAGTATCTGTCTTAAAACCCTTTTCAACATTTGCCTTGGTATAGACCACATGTGAGTAGATGTTCCAGTATATCTTGGGCACTAGCAGGATTCTCAACGTGCCACAAAACAGAAAGGCATGATCTTGGGTCATGGTTAAAGAAAATAAAATACTCATCTCATTTAACTTTGTGAGGATTATTTTTTAATTGCCTGTTTTATTGGGAAATTTCCCAGAGATTTATATACAATGAGAAACTAGTCTGGGAGAAGACAATCAGGACAGGCATAACTAATTCAGAGTTGGGGTTTGGGTTTTTTTTTTCTTTTTAACATTTTGTTTTGCAGACCCAGAATACAACTTGTAAATCCTTCTTCTGCTTTTATTATAGTATATAAATTATGATTTTTTAGTTGAAGCCAATAAAGTCAGCGTAGGGAATAAAGTCCATTTCTTTCTTTAAGCTTCCATAGGTCATATAATTTAACTAATTCTATGGTAGAGTTTCAACACCTCAGATGGAACACTGTTGTTTACGAAGTAAGAACAGTAATCCTCATGTAAAAAGGTAGTATTGCCACCCGAGACAGCAGATGGTGTTATTAAATACACAGGCAAAGTCTAAGGTCATAAGGAACTAACAATTAACCAGAAATACGATCTGTCACCGTCGTTTAATGGGTAACTGGCCAGATACATACCACTTACAGTACTGCAAGTGCTGGGAGGGATACCGTCAAAGCTTCAGAGCAGTTACACAATCATTTAGAAATATTATCATTATATTCTTGTTTAAGCATTTAGTGAAACCAACAAGCCAGAAAGATGGCAAAACTCGGTGGGATTTCCTCATAATACTACTTCCTATTACTGCTTTGAAAAATACTTTATCAACTCAGATTGTACAATTTCTTAGCTATTCCTGAATATGATCTAGAAAGGGCCTCTGAATCCACATATTAAGAATTGGTCTCCCCAAAGGGATGCTGTCAAAATTCTGGCTTTTATACTGCACGTCTGAGTTGTCCTAAGGCTTCTTTATATTAGCATAGAGATCGTTTTTACCCCTGCAGATTTCTTGTGTGAAGGGGCTGAGAAAAGACTCAGGCATACATGATAGCAAACACGGGGCAGGGGCACTGGAAAACGGTAGTGGGGAGGAAGGTAAGGAGTTGGGGTGGCAGTGGGGCGAGCCCTGTAGGGAACTTAGCAGCAAGTAATGGGTGGCACTGTGAAAATCTGGACGTGGGCTCAGTTTTGGTTGTAAATCAAATGTAAATGTACCAATAAAGTGGGAGCTAGTCACATACTGCCCAAACCTTGCGGGTGTTTCCCAGGGAAGTTTTGCCATGGAGGATGTGTCATCTCTTTCCTTTTCATTTAGGGCTTTTGAGGATGAGGGGCTGAATTCAAATTCACCAAAAGGAAAAATGCTCAACGGAGCAGTGACCAGGTCTGAATAGCAAAGAAAAAAAAACTGCTTATGTAGAATATGTAAGGGTGAGACTCATCCCCTAGGCAAGAACTGCAGAGTACACCAAGAGGTGAGTCCAGCCATTGAGGCTAGCAGCAACCAACCAGAAAAGCGGCGTCTGGAAAAGCTAAAGCATTCCTAGTGCCCCAGGTGAATGGAAGATGAGCAATGAGACCCAGGGTCCAGAGGTCACGGGCTAACCAGGACTAGTAAGTGGGGGTGGAATCCAGTCTTGAGACAAACGCTGGCCTTAACTTTGCTTGCTGCTGGGTTTGATGAGGAAGAGCCTGAATCACAGAAAACGCATGCTAATAATAAGTCTTTTCACATATTTAAATATGTTAATTTCAATTTCTCCACATTGAAATCGAGGAAGATGCCACGCCATCTCCACACACAGCCCCACCATTTGAGACCCTCGTCCACAAACTCGGGTAGCTGGCTTCTCCATGTGACCAGGACTCGGGCTGGAATCCCAGCAGTCCTCAGGGAAACCGACGAGATACCCCCGGGCAGAATGAATGAGAACTTTCTGGAGCGCGGAAGACTAGTGGGGGTCCAGCTGGAGAAACATATGGCCGCAGAGGCGGAGACAGCGCTTCGGGATCCGGAGCGCTTTGAAAAGCGTCAGCAGGCTCACGCAGCCGTTGCAGAGTAAGAGCTCGCTAAGCATGATGCATGTCCTTGCTGCTGGGGCTGCGTCCGCGCCACCTGGACCGAAGCCAGCACCGCATACTCAGGCGCCCCGCGGGCCGGTGCGCGCAGCCCAGCCTCGCCCCACAGCCCGCAAGGCCGCCAGCCCCCCGCCGCGCCCCGCACCGGCTCCTCTCCCTGGATGGCGCTGGCGGAGCGCAGGAGGGGGCAGCTCATCCTGTTGTCCTGAAAGAACACAAAGTTTGCAAATCCCTGTAGACGGTTTGCTTTATAATAGTTCTGTCGGGAAGGCAAATGACTGTGGTAAATTCCCTTCTTAACCGCTCATGAACTCAGGCAGGGTTTTGAGCGACGCGGGAGGCAGACTGAGCTCAAGGAACAGTCTGAGCTTCAGGCCAGGACACCAGGCGAAGGAGGTGACATCTACAGATAAACACACAGCCTTGAGGTTTTACATCAGTCCCTCTCTGCCCAGTGCCATTTACAAAATAATGAAAAAGAATATTTGATTTTTCCATGTTAATTCCCTGTTAAATTCATCTCTTATTTCTAATAACCATTTGTATCTGTAACTGAGAACCCATTTATTTCAAATACGGGTATAATCAGCTTTAAGAACATTCTATATGGAATGCTCTATCCCTTGGAAAAGAGATCAATTAGGGGTGATTATTCAGAATGACAAAAGAACACCTCATGAAGTCTGTAATTTACCATGGGGTATATTTTTTGAAATAGTAAGTTCCTATAGTATATAGGATTCAACTTTTAAAAACGTAATCACCATCACTTTGTGAAGATGCACACAGATTGCACTAGAAAGGTCTGCGTGTGTTCCCCTTTTCATCCTCAGCCGCGGCATCCGTACTGCAGCGGCCCTTGCTGGCACTACTATTTTTCTTCAACAGATGCTGCTGCTCCCCTTTCAGCTTCTCTGGTGGATGGTTCACCACCATTTTCCTTAAGCTCTGGCAATAGGAGAAGCAGCAGTTGCTGTAGTCAAAGAAACCAGGGTCTAACTCTGTTACCCAATCATGATGACAGTTATCCATCCAGTTTTCTTTGTCCATGTACACACACTTCCAAGGCACATATTTACACTACCAGACAGAGAGAGGCCAATAGGTCAGTTGCACTCACTCCATGCTGATAAAGCAATTTCATTAACTTTTGACTAGAGAAGCAAATTACAGCCTTTTGTACTTGGATTGTGTTTTTCTTATGAACTCAAAGCAAAAACCAAGATGGCTAATGTATATCTGATTTTTTTTCTTCTTCCAAAGAATGTCGGAGAGTCTGATTTTCTTCTGGAATGAATTTACCATCCATTTAGCCAAAGGAGGAAATGTGTATCTAAAGCTACCTGGAACTATGAGGAAAAGCTCTGAAGTTCTGGCTTTTTCTAAATGGCCAGGGAGAGAAAACAATGACTTCTTCTCAAGTTACTCTTTTCCCTTTTGGGGCGCTCCAAGAATGCAGAGACTGATCTGGGCTTGGGACTGGCCAAATGTTTGTTGTTTTAAGTGTCCCAGTGTCTCGGGACCTTCTGGGCCTCCTGATTCTATTTCCCACTGTACCAGCAGCTCCAAATCCCAGGCTGTACAGACACCCAGTGGTTTAAGCCTTGGGAAAGTAATTCATGCTCTCTGAGAGGTTCTAGTTCTGCCCCTGTTAGGATGTTACTGTGCTAACCCAAACAAATCACTTTTCTGAGCTTTGCTTGCCTGTGTAAAATGATATAACAACAACACACATAAAAAAAAATATGTCTAATAAACACAAAATTTAATAATGTGTCTAATCCACTCTGTATTGGTAGGTATCACCCCGTGGTTAAGAGTATAGGCTCTGGAGGAGGCTTATTCCTATTACAGTTCCACCACTTTTACCAGCTGTGTGATCCTGGGCAAGTTACTTAATTTCCTTATCTGTGAAATGGGTATAAAACTAGCAGAGGCTGATGGGAGGATTACATGACATGTGAAGTTCTCAACTTAATATTTCTTTTTCTTTCTTTCTTTTTTGTTTGTTGTTTTTCAACTTAATATTGGCTTTTATTATGTTAGGTATTTCCAGAGTAGGCTAAAGCAGGCACTAGTTCTAAACCTAACTAGTTCTTCTACCTTTCATGGCCAGACTTCAGAACCTTTTAGGAATACCCTCTGCTCCTTAGCATCCCTTCCACACCCACCACTGCAAGGAAGTGGCTGTCACCAGAGCTGCCAATGACCTCATTTTCACCGTCTCCAAGAAACTCTTATCTCTCATTCTTTCTCAGTCACCTGCCACTTTTGATACTGTTCTTGGATACCTTTTCTCACATTGGCTCTTAAAGTAATATCTAATCCTGTACACACTGAACTTCTTTCCATATGTATATGTTTGGTCCCTGCCCCCATCCCCACCCCCACCCCTCGTACCCATTCCAGGCGGGACGCTTCAGTACTTGGTAAATAGTAGATGTTCAATAAACATCTGTAGAAATGATTTGTTGAAGTAGGTGAAGATAGTTGCTGAAGTAGTTCTCAGTCTCTATCTCTTTGTATTATTTTCTTGATATTTAGTCCCTGCTGCCCTTCCTAGAATCTCTGCTACAATGAAGTAAACTCTTTAAAGTCTTCTGGCTTATGGTTCATCTTTTTCTTCTTTTGAGCCTTGAAATTCTTCAGAATTAAATTAGCCTGTTTTAAGTTTCCTTTTTGGTGGGGAGAGGGTTACATTTTTAAGATCTAAATTTCCCTTTATTCAGGAAATATATTCAGATTATAATTAAGTTAAGAAAAATAAAAAAAACACATGCTATTATCATGAAAATAACTCCTCTTGAGAAGTACAAGATGCATTTTAACAGGGAGTCATATTCTCTGAGGGGTAGAACCTGAGAATATGCATTTTTAAAATAAAGGTCCTTTCATAAACACAGTAAACTATGATAACTACTGGTTTCGTCATTACTGCCATACATCTCACTCGGAACACTTCAACTGAACAAAGGTTGTGCACTTATGGGAATCAAGGTCAACTAAAATATTAGCTTATAGTATTAAAAAAAAAAAAAGCAGTAGCAGACCACTGCCTACACACACATACCTTTCCTAAGTCAACGCCACCTTATTGCTTAAAATTACCCATTATGTTGACTTACTCACCCCACCACACTGTCTTGTACTGACCAGGGCTGACTAATCCACTAACCCAGTACTTACCAGACCTAGGGCCCATGGGACTTTTAGGGGCCCACGGAAGTGTTTTGATTTTAATTTCTTTCCAAATCAAAAGGAAAATGAATAATAATAGTAAAGGCCTGACATAATCTGAAAACTATGCTCTTATCCACTTAGACTATTTCTGCTCGTTGATTGATTTGGATCTATGCAAATCTACTCACTCTCTTTCCAGTGTCAATTACATTTGTCTTCTCTCTCTCTCTCTTTATACTTTTAAAAGCCTGCTATTCTATCCTTTCAAGGCTCAACACCTATACCAGAGCCATTAAATCCTCTTACACTCACAGTAAATGTCCACCAGATATTGGTTACTCAGGCAAGAATACCTGTGAGAATCAAAACTGCCACATGGACCCACCTAGCCAGGACCCTTCTCTCTTGCAAAGTGGTAAATTTTGTAAATGAAACAAAACTCAAGATTGAAAACACCAAATTAATAAAAATACCATGGAAGCAGAAATTAAGAATATAAAAATAGTACCTCAAAATGAGCACAATTTATGTATTAGTTCACAATCAGGAAGTTCTTCAATTGGGATTTCAGTTATGTTTAGTCCTTAACACTATATTTTTCTGCATGTTCTCTATATACCCTTACCTAGCTGAGTTTATGAAAAACCTTAACATCAGATTAATGGTCACATCTAGACCTTTAAAAAAATATATATTTCGTATTAGAGAAGTTGTAGGTTTACAGAAAATCAAGCAGAAAATGCAGATTTCCCATATACTCCTCTTCCCCGGTAGTTTCCCTATTACTAACACTCTGCATCAGTGTGGCACCTTTGTTACAATTAATGAACCAATATTATTATATACGTATAGTCCAGAATTTACTTTGGGAGTCTCTGTTTGTGTTGTATAGTCCAAAGGTTTTAAAAAATCTTATTCTTGTAACATATACACCCTAAAATGTCCCCCTTTTGACCGCATTCTAATACATAGTTCAGTGAAGTTAATGTAATTCACAATGCTGTAGCTTCTAGACCTTTTAAAAAGCCTTTTGTGACATTAAGAAAATAAAATAATACAATATTAAAATCAAAATTACTTATATAAATATAGCAATTTTTATTATAAGAACATTCTGTGGGTAAAAAACAATTCCTTGAGATAATTGTGGCAAGCCATCAATCCAAAACAAAATCTTTGGTAGATCTATGTCATCTCTTGGTTCTAGAATGTGCCGTCTCATGCTGGAAATGACAAGTATGTGCTTGCTAGCCCTTCGGTCCAATGGGTCTCCTTGTTTGAGCTCTTGACGCCTGTGACAGGAACTACAACCTTCCCTCTTTCTTGGTAACAGAACCCTAGGTTTTAGCTGGTCTCATTGCCGTGGTTACAGACGTTGCTGGCTCGTCACCAACCTATGTCTTCATTTCTTGGGACTGACTAGACCCAATTTCCCAGCCTTCCCCGCAGTTCTAGCCATTAGAATGTGAGTGGAAGTGAAGTGCTCTGACCCACAAAATCCTCCCACACTGACCACCCCTGCTCCTTCCCCTCCACAGGCTGAATGCACGCAACTGAGAAGACAGTATTGAAGATGGCAGAGGCAGAAGAGAAGGAACTTGGGTCTTAGAATCACTGCTTGGAGGAGAACTACCTACCAGTGAAGAACATTTTGGACTTGATGTTAGTGAAAAATAAACCTATTGTGTTTGAGCCATTAAACATTCTGAGTTTGGCTCATTCAAAAAGCTACAATTACCTTACTAGTACAGACATCATAAGTGAAAGAATGTATTTCCTAGCCTTTCTGACTGCTAAGTATAGTCAGGTAACTAAATTCTGGCCAATGAAATGCTACTTTTTTTATTTCCCATGCAGCTGAACCTGATCTTCAAAGATACATGTGTTCTTCCCATAGCACTAAGAATAATTATTTTAAGATTTAAATCAAGTCATGTCCCTTCTTGGCTATAAACACCTTAATGACTTCTAATTTTTCTTAGAATCAAATTCCTATTTTTACCATGGCATACAAAGCCCTGCTTGATTTGTATCCTGCCTATCTCACCAGCCTCATTGATATATTTGTTCATTCCTGTATTGGCTGTCTCTCCAACCAGAATGTAAGCTCTGTGAGGCAAAAGCTGTCTTCAGTATCACACAGTGCCTGGCACATAAGAAGCCCTCAGTAATATTTGTTGAGTGGATGCGTGAATTCACAGGTAAGGTCACCATCAATTTGACAGTGTCCGGAAAAATTTGTCCCAAGAACTAAAGCACTTGCATAATATTTGCAAATATGCTCTTGACTGCTTTTTATGTATTTTTGACAAAGAGTTTATTAATGTTCTCTGCTGTATGTTTTATTATCAGTATTTCCTTTCTACAAGTTGATTTTTTAAAATTAAATTTTTGTTTTGAGAGAATTGAAAATTCACATGCAGTTGTAAGAAATACTACAGAGCTATCCTGCCTACCCCTTACCCAAGTTTCCTCAGCATCTGTTACCAAACTTTTCCATCACACCAAAACAAAACTCTGTACTCTATGAGCATTAATTCCCTGTGGAGCAAGTTGCTATATGGTATGTCGTGGGAGCACAGGCTCAGGCACAACAAATGGTCCAAAAGAACAAGGGAAGAGATCCCACTGTGGACACTCTCCCAGAGAGGCCAACGGCTCAGGTCAGGGTCGGTGGATGGCAGTCTCTCACCCCTACTTCACCTTGGAGAGGAAAGACAAAATTGTGCTACCCCAGGACACGGGTGAGGGCGGGAGCCCTGCCACTGAGAGTTCCGGCCCTGATAAGTAGCTGATGGTGCTTATTCTAGTTTGGGATTCAAGGTACCGACAGGCCTTTCCATTAGCTCTAAGTCCCCTTTGGGCTGCAGGATGGAAACCTATAGAAACATCTACACACAACAGAAAAAGAGTGGGGTAGGTGAGGGCTGGGAGATGGCCACTGAACATGTCAGTGACCTCCCCAGCACTCCCCATTCCCCACACCACCCAGGCCCCTGTTACCTTCTCTCTCTATAAATTTGCATAGTCTGGTTATTTCATATAACTGAGATCATACAATATTTGTCCCTTTGTGTCTGGCTTATTTCATTTAATATGACATCATCAGGCTTCATCCATGTTGTAGCATGAATCAGTTACTTCATCCCTTTTTACAGCTGAGTAACATTCCCTAGTATTTCACATTTTGTTCATCCATTCATCCAGTGATGGACACTTGGGTTGCTTTCACTTTTTGGATATTATGAATAGTATTCTATGAACATTGGTATAAAGATAACTGTCCAACTCCCTGAACTCCATTCTGTTGGGTATATACCTAGAAATAAGATTTCCCAGCTATATGATAATTCTAACATAAATTACTGAGGAACTGCCAACCTTTTTTTCCACAGTGGTGGCACATTTTGCATTTCTACCAGCAATGCATGAGGTCCCCTATTTCTCTGTATCCTTGCCAACACTTGTTATTTTCCATTTTTCAATAATTGCCATTCTATTGGTATGAGGTGGCAGCTCATTGTGGTGTCAATTTGCATTTCCTTAACAGCTAATGATGCTGAATATCTTTTCATGTGTTTGTTGGCCATTTACATATCTTCCTTGAGAAAATGTTATTTAAGTCCATAGCCCTTAAAAATTTTTTTTTTGTCTTTTTGTTGAGTTGTAGGGTATTCTTTATATATACTAGATATTAAACCCTTATCAGATATATGGTTTCCAAATATGTTCTCCCATTCTGTAGGTTATCATTTCACTTTCATGATAATGACCTTTGATGCACAAAAGTTTTTAATTTTGGTGAAGCCCCATTTATCTAATTTTTCTTTTGCTGTTCCTGCTTTTGGTGTAAAGTCTAAGAATCCATTGCCTAATAACAAGGTCCTGAAGATTTTCTGCTCTGATTTCTTCTAGGAGATTTATAGTTTTAGATTTAGGTCATTGATCCATTTTGATCCAATTTTCTTATATGGTGTGAGGTAGGGATCCACTATCACTCTTTTACATGTGGATGTCCAGTTTTCCCAGGTCCATTTGTTGAAGAGACTTTTATTCTCCATTGATTGGACTTGACACCCTAGTAAAAAATCAATTGGCCATAGATGTGAGAATTTATTTATGACTCTAAATTTGATTCCATAGGACTATTCATCTGTCATTGTGCCAGTACCAGACTCTTTTGATTACTGTAGCTTTGTAATAAGTTTTGAAATCAGGAGCTGTGAGTCCTCCAACTCTGTGATTCTTGTTCCACATGGTTTTGGCTATTTGGGGTTCCTTGTTTTTCCATATGAATTTGATGATTAGCTTTTCCATTTCTGCAAAAAAGGCTGTTGGAATTCTTTTAAACCTGTAAAGTGCTTTAGGTAGTATTGACAACATAGCAAGATTTAGTCTTCCAGTCATGGACATGGAATGCCTTTCTATTTATTTAGGTCTTCTATAATTTCTTTCAGCAATAATTTTTAGTTGTCAATTTATACATTCTTTACATCCTTGGTTAAATTTATTCATAAATATTTGCTTCTTTTAGTTGCTATTATAAATGGAATTGTTTTATTGATTTCCTTTTCAGATTGTTCATTCCTGGTGTATAGAAACACCACTGATTTTTGAGTGTTTATTTTTTACCCCCACCACTGTGCTGAATTCATTTATTAGCCCTAATAGCTTTCTTGTAGATATATATATATATATATATATATATATATATATACACACACACACACACACACACACACACACACTGATATATATAAAATCATGTCATCTGTGACTAAGGATAATTTTATTCTTCCATTTGAATTTTATTGCTTTTTATTTCTTTTTCTTGACTGATTGCTCTAGCCAGAACTTCCAATACAATATTGAATAGCAGTGGTGATAGCAGGCATCTTTATCTTGATCCTGATCATAGGCGTAAGGCTTTCAATCTTTCACCATTGAGTATGAACTTAGCTGTGGGTGTTTTTAATAAATGTTCTTCACTGTGTTAAGGAACTTACTTTTTATTTCTAGTTTTATGAATGACTTTATCAAGAAAGGATGCTGGATATTTTCAAAATGCCTTTATTGCATAAATTGAGATGATGCATGTTTTTTTCCCCTTTACTCTATTAATATGGTATATTACATTGACTGATTTTCTTATGTTGAGGTGCCCTTGCTTTCCTGGTATAAATTCCACTTGGTCATGGTATGTCTTCCTTTTAATTTGCTGTTGAATTCAGTTTGCTAGTACTTGCTTTATAATTTTCTTTTCTTGTGATATCTTTATCTGGTTTTGGTATTAGGGTAATGCTGGCCTCATAGCATGGGTTAGGAAGTGTTCCCTTCTCTTCAATTTTTTGGAAGAGTTTGAGAAAGATTGGTGTTTATACTTCTTTGGTAAAATTCCCTTGTGAAGCCATCTGGTCCTGGGCTTTTCTTTTTTGGGAGGTTTTAAATTACTGCTTCAATCCCTTTACTTGTTATTGGTATGTTGAGATCTTCTAGTTCTTCTTGAGTTAGTTTAGGGTAATTTTGTGATTCTAGGAATTTTTCTATTTCATCTAGGTTGTTTTTTCTTCCAGGTGCAAGGTTAGGTTATTGACTTGAGTTCTTCTTTTTTAAGTAAGCACTTGCAGCTATAAATTTCCCTCTAATCACTTCCTTTGATGCACCCCATAAGTTTTGGTTTGGTGTATTTTTGTTTTCCTTCATCTCCAAGTGTTTCCAAATTCTCTTTGTGGTTTCTTCTTTGACCCATTGGTTGTTTAAAAGTTTGTTGTTAAATTCCACATGTTTCTGAATTTTCCAGTGCTCCTTCTGTTATTTACTTCTAGCTTCATTCCATTGTGTTTGGAGAAGATTCTTTGTATGATTTCATATCTTTAAATTTATTGATACTGTTTTATGATGGTCTATTCTAGAGAATGATCTATGTGCATTTGAGAACAATGTGTATTCTGCTTTTGTTGGGTAAAGTGTTTTACATATGTCTTTTAGGACTAGTTGGTTTGTAGCATTGTTCAAGTCCTCTATTTCTCATCAGTCTTCTGTCTATATGTTCTATCCATTATTGAAAGTGGTGTATTGAAGTTTCCTATTAATGTATAACAGTCTATTTCTCCTTTCAAATCTTTCGATATGTGCGTCATATATTTGGGGGTTCTGTTGTTTGGTGTGTATATATTTATAATTGTTATATCTTCTTGAATAATTGACATTTTATCAATATACAGTATCCTTCTTTGTTCCCCATAACAGACATTGACTTAATTTCTATTTTATCTGATATTAGGATAGCCATCACTGTTCTCTTTTGGTTACTGTTTGCATGGAATTTTTTTTTCCCATCCTTTCATTTCCTACCTACTTGTTTCTTTGATTTTAAGGTGAGTCTCTCATAAGC
>JAQZBX010048183.1:0-20274 GCA_029593785.1 Cabassous unicinctus | reverse complement strand
GACCTGAAAAAAGAAATAATGTCCTTTCCCTTTTTTATTCCTTTTCACTCCAGTGGCCTACCCTCAGTCCTCATTGAAAACAATATGACATACAAGCTCTAGCACTCAGCTTATTAGTCTCCAACATTGTTGACCAGGGCTTCTTAGAGAGTAGCTGACTCCATATCTTGATGCAGAGAAAATCAATATGAGCTTAAAATATCATGTTATTTCCAGAAAGAAAAAAAAAGTTCTAAAAGAAGCCTGGGGAAGAGCTCAAAGGATAAGGCTTCCAGCTTAAAAAGGCTGCTACTGGCCAAGTTGTGACAATGCAAACAGCAAAGGAAAAATAACTGTACAGTGAAAAGCCATGCATCTCTAATAGTTTCCAAAGGAGCAAATAAGGAAAGACATACAGGAGTTTCAGATAATCTTTGCAAAGAATGTTTCTATATTGCTCAGTCTGAAAGGGTAAGAGCTGGGCCACACCCAGCAGATAATTGCATCAGCACAAAATCTTGTAAAAGGGTGACTAGGAAGGTTGCAAACCCTGTCGGGTCAAAATGGGCAGTAAAAAGTTTCTAAAGAGTTTGTGTGCAAAAGAGAGATGAGCTTAAGGGATCCCAGGAGATTTGAGCTGCCCAGGCTTCAAGAAGAACTATGGCCTTGGAATGGCCGCATGAAAGGGACAGGTCCATGATGCCAACTCAGGGCTTATCATTCCATAAGGAGCAGCCAAGAGGCCCCGTTTTGGCCTCAAATCTCTGGTCAAAATCCGTATTCTCTGACCTGCATCTTTAACAAGAAACCCTGTAAGGGTAACTTTAGTCAATCCAAGATAGTAAATCTGCATCTTCTATTTGGGTAATTCTGACCCCTTAGCTGGGTAAGTAACTCCAAGAAGGAAGACAGGTATGCAGAGCTGATGAAAACATAAATCCAACCTAGAGTATTAATGCCTAATCGTAGTGTAGCTTAACCATAAGCTAGCAATAAACTTTGTAATCATAATAGTTTTGATATTTTGATTTTTTAAGGCATTTAAAGTATTGGTGAGCGTCTGAAGTATTAAGCCTATGATTTTATCAAAATTCTTAGGAGTTAGCTGATTAAACTTTCAATAAATGTTTAAATATTTACGATGGTGATTCTCGACCAGGGGCGATTTTACCTCCCAGCAGACATTTGACAATGTCTGGAGCCATTTTTAATTGTCACAGTTGGGAGAGGGTGTGTTGTTACTAGCATCTGTTGGGCAGAAGCCAAGGAAGCTAGTAAACATCTTACAATGGACAGGACAGCCGCCACCACCTCCCATAACAAAGAATTATCCACCCAAAGTAGCCATAGTTGTGAGGCCAACAAACCAGGTTTTAAGAAACCAGCTTTATTAAATCAAGCAGTTTGTAAAAACTGTTTAGTTACTTAGGAAGCGTCCACTGTTTAGATTTATGTCTTCCTTATTAGGCATTTGATGTATCCTTCCCTAAAATTTCTCCCCCATTGTCAGTTCTGTTTAAAATTCAATTATTAATCATTCATTTCTTTGGAATAACTCTTTGTGCTTCTCGTAGTCCCCTACTAAAATATAAATTAGAGCTCTTTTGTCAGTAAACAGAGAACAAGGTGAATGAGTTATGTCATAGAGTAGAAACTTGGCTATGGACCCTGGAGTAGTAAGAAAACGGGTATGTTAAATTTATAATGAGATTTGAAATGCAACTTCTGAAGAAATTAAGTCAGTTGACTGGTATAAAATATTTATTTGAACTTAATCTGTCAAATTTACAAGCTGACTATTAAACAAAGAGCCAGAGAAAATTGGGGCTTTTAATTTTAATATAAAAATTATTGCATTCATAAGTAAAATAAAATGTAAACAGTACACCTCTAGGGTTAAGAAAAACTCCATTTTAAAATTTACAAGGCTAATGAATTAAATATCAATTAAAATAAATGAAAGCCTCCCCTGAGAGAGCTGGCTAGACAGACGTTTGCCCAGAGTTGACGAGAGGAATATTTTATTCGACTCCAAATAGGATCAGAAAAGCTCTAATGCTTAAAATAAAGGTACTGCTAAGACCTGCCACATACAGTACTGGTAAGCATTAAACGAGGCCATAGCTAACAGTAGGCGCTCAATAAGTGTTATGATTGTGATTGAGTCTCTGTAGCAATACCTACGAGAACTATAGCTAAGAGCAAGACAGGAAGTGGGGAGCTAGCAGCCGCACCAGGAGGGGTGCGGGAATTCCCAGAAATACTTCATGAGTACTTAAAAGTGGGCTAAATCTGGATTATTACCCATCCTGTCACCACCAACCTCTGGATAGAAGAGAAGAGTTTCACACAAACATTGCTTCATTTGGTTACAACCCTGAAAGGTGAGTATCATTAGCTCAGCTTGACCCTTCTAAGGCCCATCGACCTCATCCAAAGTCACCCAACTAGTTGGAAGTAGCAAATGAAGATTTCTTTGACTCCATGCCCAAATTCCTTCCTCCATGCCACTCTATAAGAACAGGGCAGGAGTGAAATAGGTAAAGATCAAAGGTCAACCACTCTTGCTCTCTTTAGCCGTTCAGAAAAATGTGGGATCTCCCACACAAGCCTTTAGACAGATGCTGTATAGCAGGGTACTTAACCTGTTTTGTTCTACGGACCCCTTTGCCAGTCAGGTGAAAAACCATGGACCCCTTACTAAGTCCACACTATACTGTGTATTATTTAATAAATATATCACACCCGTACCCCCATGTCCCCACAAGAATGTTTCTTTGAATTTCAATTCAAGCTCACAGACCCCTTGTTAAGAGCCCATTCTATATGGCCACTAGAATGTCTAATAATTTACAAAAGATTTATTACCACCCTGATCACATTTGGGTTTCCCGGTAGGTTTCCAAATCAACACTCAGTTCTCCTCTGGGAAATCCCACCCCACTGAGGCTTTACTTTAACACTTAGCAGCTGAAACTGATGGATGGGGATAATTAACTCTTGCTACATTTAGGGAGATGATGTGAAATACATTTTTTTAAAAAATTCATTGCCATACACACAGTGTACTTCCAACATTTTTTGGAATTTTGATTCATGATTGTCAGAATTTAAATTCTCAATAGAAAAATAAAGCTCTGGTCAACAACATATTATTTAACAAGTGAGAAGAACAGAATCATTATTATTGTTCAGATACCAAAGTGCAACAAGCCTTTTAAAATTTCAGGAAAAAAAAAAGAATCAAATACCACTGTACTTCTAGTTCAAGGAGGGCGCTATGACTGGCTCTCAATCTCTGTATCCATGAGTAGATTAAATGCCCTTCACCTTGTCTCATTTGATATATTCATATAGTACATATTTAATAAATACATAATAGGTACTTATTGTATTTATTAATATTTAATACATAGAAGTTATGTTGAATTATTTTATAATATATTTATAATACCTATTTATGGATCTTTCCTTCTTACTCTGATTCATGGGCGCCTCTTCCTTTAACCTTACCTGACACCTCCCGCTTCTAGTACCACGCATACAAAAAGTGAATTCAACATCTTTTCCTGTAAATTTGCTCCAATTCTTGTGTTCCCTCTCTTAGTCAGTGGTACCTACTTCCATGTGCCCAGTTGCCAGGGTGAAAACCTGGTAATCATCCTCAGCCCCTCCATCTCTTCCATCCCTACTCATCAAAGAAGACTATCAGTCACCAAGAGCTACTTGCTGATTTTGTCTCCTAAATATCCTTATTTCTGCTTTAGCCTCTCCAACCAATTGGTGGCTGTAAACAGAGTCAAACTCAGGTTGCCTCCCATTCTGTCCTGAACAATTTATGTTCCATTACTCTTAGTTTTTAGCAAGGCATCTCCCTAAAATTTCTCCCCATTGTCAGTCCTGTCCAAGATTTCATTATTAGTCAATCATTCTTCTAGAATAAATAATTGTGCATCTAGTAGTTCCCTATTAAAATATAAATTAGAGGGGAGCAGGTATAGCTCAGTGGTTGAACAACAGTTTCCCATGTATGAGGTTCTGGGTTCAATCCCTGGTACCTCTAAAAAAATTGTATATATATTTTTGTCAGTAAACAGAGAACAAAGTCAATGGGGTAGTTTATATGACAGAAAGTCAGCTGCGGTTCTTTGAGCACCTAGGAATTTTTCACATTTCACAGTTTCCCTGAGATCGAGTACTCCCAGTGATTGTTTTCTACTGGATGGGTATGTAAATATGTCCACTAACTTTTGGCTTCTGATCTTGCAGAACACACTGCTGTTTAGGACCTTCCCATTTGGTAAAAATTTGTTTAACACCTTTGAATAGTGGTCGCCTGGGGGTCTGGATGCTAGACACATCAGGGAACAGATGAGATCTTTCCCAAGACAAGGCAACTGAGTTGACTGAAGGGGAAAAATGGGGCAAGAGTGAGCTGAACAGTGCAGAGAGGCTAAGGATTGTGGGAGCAACCTGACGGTGGTAAAGAGCCAGTGGTGGTGCCAGTGATGAAGAAAAAGGCAGCCAAAGGCATGCGGGACTCAGTAAGTCCTTGTAAGTCTCATTTAATCTTTCTGAGATGCAAGTTCATCATCCATAGAGCAAAGCTGGAAACTTCCTCCTACCTTGCAGAGTTGCACTAGCATTCCACTGTGATAATGCACGTGAAAGGGCTTTGCTAACTGCAAATACAAATGAGTGCATTATCTGTGCTAAATGTAGAAGGAACTCTTCAGGTTACATTTGCCCCTTTTGGATCTAAGACTGA
The DNA here is from genome assembly GCA_029593785.1 of Cabassous unicinctus. Lineage (NCBI taxonomy): Eukaryota > Metazoa > Chordata > Mammalia > Cingulata > Chlamyphoridae > Cabassous > Cabassous unicinctus. The sequence continues at coordinate 15,527 of JAQZBX010048183.1, read as the reverse complement.
GAACTTATTAGGCTGGACCTGAATGGGTGTGTCTCTGTGGGAGAAATCTCAACACCTTGCAGAAAACAGCAATGCACAGTCTTAGAGTAAATAGTATGTAAACTTCTTACCCCAGCGTTATACATCACTTTTCCTCTCCCACACTTTCCTCAACTGACAATACCTATGTACAATATCCTGTTAACTTTTCAACAGTGAATACATTTCAGCAATTATACTAACAAAAGCAATACTATTAACTAATATGTGTATGGGTTTATCAATATTTAGATATAACAGTATCTTAATTTGAGAAAGCTTTGCTCTAGGAAAAAGGAAAAAACTTAAACCTGGTCATTCACCTTTCAGTGTATTAAGAGTCTTACATCTCTTCTCTCATCTATTTCTAAAGTTTCCATCAACCAACAAAACTGTTGAATAAGAACTCTTTCAAAAGAGCACTTATTGTGGGAATGGCTTTTTCCTGCCATCTGTAAACTAATTGCTGAATCATTCGTGCCCAAGTCCCATTGGATGAGTACATTAGATATTGAGGATCACTCATAGGTAATGTTATTTATTACCACTCTGGTTTGCCAGGAAAACAGGAAGTGTGTGGAATCACAAATTTAGGTAGCCTGAGAGTTCCCAGTTTATATCGTTGCTATTAATCATCATTAATAAACATTTGTTAATCATCAACAAAGGGCAAGACAAGCTTTAAAGTTGAAGACCAGCATGAATGTAATTAATCCACGAGAATATGAGAGGGATTTGGATATGCTAATCACCCTGGTTAGGGTCCAGTGACTAGCCTAAACCATGGGTCAGAATATGGTACTCCTGGATTTCTGTGGCTCTAGCGATTGGCATCACTTCCCTGACCCTACAAAAGCCTTCAACCCAAGACCAGTGAATGGGGATGGGTGTTTCATTTGCCAGAAGCTGCCAAGGCAATATACCAGAAACAGGCTGGCTTCTACAATGGGGATTTATTAAGTTAAGAGCTTGCAGTTCTGAGGCCGTGGAAGTGTCCCAATAAGGGCATCATCAGTAGATGCTTTCTCCCTGAGCTGCAGCTGCTGGCAATCAGGCACATGGCGGCATCTCTCCCCTCTCCTCCGGGTCTTGCTGCTCTCAGCTTCAGGCTGCTCCATCTGTGGCTTTTCTATCTCCTGGGTTCATTGATTTCAGCCTCTGGAAGCTTCCCTTTGTCTCTGAGGCTTTTTCTCCCTGTAACTGCAGCTTTTTATTCCTCCATTTATAAAGGAGTTCTGTAAAAGGATTAAGACCCACCCTGCATTATGCAATCTAATCAAAGGTCCTTAACTGAAGTAATCTAATCTAAAGGTCCCGCTAGATAGGTTTACATGCACGGGAATGGATTAGCTCTAAGGACATGATTTTCTGGGATAGATATTGCTCTTTCCTCTTCTGCCCCTCTTTGCAGCCGATATGGTTTTTGACTATTCTTCCTACACTCACATAGGATCATGAGCACTGTTGCCGTGTGGGGTGAGAAGAGAGACTCCTCATGCTTGAAGGACCAAGACCAAGCTCTCTGTGTGTCTCATCTGGCCCCTGCTCACCTACCCAGCTTCTTGGCCCACCTAACTTTCTCACTTTGTACTCCAGAGACTCCAATCATCTGGTTTCCTAAATAACTATGGGGCATATTGTCTGTGTGCCTTTGCTGGTGATGCTTCCTCTACGTGGTGAAGCTGCTTCTGGTTTATAAGAGTCACCAGTCTGTGTTAAGTTTCACTTTCCCAGCAACTCCTCTGATCCCCTCCCCATCTGAACTATGGGCTCCTGCTTACCTTACCATACTACTGTGATACAGCACTACAGCGCACTATATTTGTATTATCTCTTTACATACTAAATTCCCATATGTATTTGTGCATATTTCTTGATTTTCTGTCCATTTTCATTGACTGGTGCATTATCTGTGCTAATCAGACCATGATGTTCATCAGAACATGAACATCAGTTCATGTTCCAATGCCATGCCATTTAAATTATTAAGGTTTTCATCTATGCTTTAATATCTGGAAGAACCAGCTCCCTCCTCATTGTTTGTCTTTCTAGAGATATCCTAGCTGTTATTTTCTTTTTTCTCCCATCTGAAATTTAAAATTAACTTGTCTGTTTCCAAAAATATGGAGATAGCATCAAATGTATAAATTAATTTAGGGTTAATTGACCTATGTATGATATTTATTTTCCCATTCAAGATGAGTTTGTTTTCCTGTTTATTAAAATCTTCTTTTGAGTCCTTTAAGAATGTTATCCGTTTACCTGTGTTTAGATCTTGCACATTTCTCATTAAGTTTTTTTCCTGGGTATTTTTTACCTTTTTCGCTATTTCCACAATGAGGCCTTTTCTTCCACAATATCTTCCAATTAGTTCTTGCTCATAAGAGCCCTTGATTTCTAGATATTAACTTTGTATGCTGCTATCATATTCTTTTAGGGTTTATAGTAGATTTTCTGTTTCTGGCTCTCTTGGGTTTTCAGGTATGACATCGTATCATCTGAAGGAAGAGGTGGTGAAAATTACCCCTTTCTCTTTTCTAATGGCATTTGCCGGTCACTCCAGGTGCATGTTCAGTAATTTTGGTGGTAGACGTCCTTGTCTTGTTTCTCCGTGGGAAGTGGTTCTCCACCAGGGGTGATTTGGCTCTGCTCCCCCTCCCTCTGCCCTCCAGACCTTTAGCAGTGCCTGGGGACATTTTTCATTGTCACAACTGGGGGTGGGGGGAGAGTAAGAGATGCTCTTGGTGTCTAGTACCGGCACTGCTACTAAACACCCTACAATCCACAGGGCAGTCCCTGCAACAAAGTCACATCCGACTCCAAATGTCAATAGTGCCTCGTTATTTTCCCATAAGCATGATTGCTGGCTGAAATAGATGTATTTTATCTTAATAGTAAATCTTCTACTCCTAATTAGATTGTTGAATTTTGTCAAATGCATTTTGAGTGAGAATGGAAATGGTCACATGATTTTTGTTCTAAGATGTGCTACTATGCTGATTTAAATTAATAGATTTTAGTCTACTGAATATATTGACTGTAGACCCTCAAGGAGACAAGTTTACGGAGGGCTTCCAAAGGCAGGTCATCTTTTCTTTACACAACTGACGACTTACTGAAAAACCAGTTTCAGCTAAATTTTTACCCAAAAAAAGGGGCACTCACTTATACATCAGAGGAGTTTCAAATGTAAAGGAAACCTATCATAATGTAAAAAAATCTATCTCACAATACAAAATCACCACCCTACAATTTACTTGTTGTGCACATTTTGTTTTCCTTGTACTGGGTTTTTTAAGGTGAGACACACCCGTGCATTCAGTTCATTGTCCATTGGGTAGCAGTTAGCTCCCTAGTCATGATTTGCTTCAACCAGGGCAAGTTAAAGATATCCTGGGAGACAGAGGATGTCTCCAGCTTTCAGTGGTCAGCTTATCAATATATGTTTGGAAACAAGACAGGAAGAGGGCTAGAGATTGTACATTAGCAAGAAACACGTGATTGGGGCTGCCCCTCCCTCGCTGACTTTCAACTGAGGGACGATTCCAAGGGTTACTTGCGTCAGAGGCTTGGCCACTGCATGGAACGGTCTGAAACTACTTCCTTCCTGCACAAAGCTACTTTCAGCCCCTCTGCCTCCTCCAGTAGAAGAGTATCGGCTCTAGTAAAGGAGGCAATGGGAGCCTCCCAAAGGTTGACCTGAAAAAAAAAAAAATGTGTGCGATTTCATAGTCTTAAGAAATAAGAATATTTGATGCTTAAAGTGTCACAGTGATGGTACTTAAAACTGACCCGTCCTCACAGAGGAGCTGACAGGAACCTTTGGGAAAATTTCAGAGAGAAGGGTATGGAAAGTTTGCCAAACTGGAAGCCAAAACTTTTGTTTTAATCGTGCCATTTCTCATTCATTCATGCATCAACTACCTTTTGCACTTCCTTGACCTGACTTCCTTGAGTGTGTGCATATGTGTGTGCATGCGTGTGCAATTGTGCATGCGTGTGGATGTGTGCGTTTGTGCAGGTGTGTGTGTGCAGGGAGGCTGGGGATACGGGGGGAGAGCGAGTCGATAGCCCGGTCTAACTAGATTGGGCATGATTCTGACAGGCTGCTGGGAGAGTGTAGTGCAATCACTGGGTGTGGCAGTCAGAGAAGTAATAGGAGTGGAAAATCCTCAATGTCTCAAGGTGGCAGTGACAGCAGAGTTCTGGGTCATCTGTGGTCTCCTCACCAAATGCAAGACAACAGCAGCTGAAGGGTAAGAGAAGCAGGATCCAGATTTTGGTGAAATTAGGCAAAGGATGTGGTTCCCAGACAAGCATCTTGGAATCCAGGGAGGGCTCAAAATCACAGACAGATTCTGGGTTAGACAAATGGGGTCCAGTTTCCTCCTGCTGACTGAGCCAGCGTGGGGGTATAAGAAATACCCAGACTCAGATGTTACGTGGAAGCATGAGATTTATTCCTGACACCCTAAAACTGGAAATATTAGCAACAAAATTCAGACCCACTCCCTCCTTCCATGAAGACACTTCATGTTTGGCCCTTTAAAAGGCGCCTCCTTGCTGGAGCTGGAAAGCAGAATCAGCAGCTAAGACCACAGGTTTGGAATCAGAGAGGCCAGGATTTGAAGCCCAGTTCTACTGTAGGATGGCTTTTCCTTCAGTTTTCTCATATGTGGAATTTTAAAATGTCCCTCAAAGCAATTGGAGGTTTGATGAGCAATATGTGCAAATTTCTCAATACACAGCCTGGCTCTCCATTAGCTCTAAAAAATGCTAGCTCTCACCAACATCATCATTACTACTCCTTTCCCAGCATTCCGGGACCATCCAAAGTATGTCCACATCCGGCCAGCTTAGGCTTTGATGGCCTCTGGTCATGGTGTGAGCCGAGGGAGAGACACAGCTTACTGGGGCCACTCGGAGGTGAAATGAATGCTTTGAGGCAACGGGATCTCCGGGATATGAAAAGCCTTCTGGTAAAGGAAAGCTGGATCAGACAGTGAGGCCTGGTGGAAAGAACCGGACTCTAGAGTCGGACAAAGCTGCCTTCCACCCCGGCTGTGGATCCGAAGTCAGGAAAGTTACTTAACTTACTTATCATTCAGTCACTCAAGCTGTAAAACTGTGGCAGTAGTACTCTGAGAGGGAAAGCGCCGGGTAGAATTTTAAAACTTGGCATTCGAGTAAGACACCTTGGCTTCCATTCAGCCTCTCGCCTACCAGGTACACGACTGTGGTTAAGTCACGTAACCTACCTGAACTTTAGTTTCATCATGTGTAAAATGGGAATGATAAACTATGTCTAAGTTAAGTAGATTGAATGTGTTTAGCATAGAACCTAATGTAAATGCTCACAAATCTTAACTTTGATGATGGTGATGATGATGATGATGACGATGATGACATAAAGCTCTCTTAATTGGCCTCCACGTGACCAACCCCCTCTGTTAATCCATTCTCTCCAGTTCCTCTGTGATCCTCAAGCTCTGGTGTCTGTGGCTGTCTGGAACCTTCATGGCGTGTGGACAGCCCTCTAGTGTAGCCATGTCCACCTGCTCCCTGCTGTTGACTTGGATGTTCATCAAGAATCATGCAGGTTTCTCCCACACCAGTCTACAGCTGTTACAATCATGTAATTTAATTAACTATCATGTATCAGACACACACATGTTTTTTTAGATGAAAAGTTATGTAAAACTGCCATTGATATAAAAAGGAGAAAGAGTTGTTTGAACGTTAATGTGAATATTTTGGAGTGACCTTTTAAAAGTGAGTGGCTGGAAAAAAAAAGTCAAATCAGGTGTGAGCCAGGCTACCATAAACATTTGGGAAAAACTCTGTAAGAATACAGAAGGGCTCTGAACTCAGATTGTCTCGCAAGTGTCCTGGGAGTCTCAACTCACTTTAAAGAAAGTGAAACCGGAATCATAGTTCCTGCATTCTTGCAGTGGTGCGTCTCTAGAGATGATGTGAAACACCATAACAACAGGAAAAGGTATATGTCCTTTCTTAAAATGATTTGAAAATAAGCATGTGTTCCTAGGTTTTCAGATAAATTAAAATGTTACCCGAGTCTCAAAACGTAAACCGACGTTTTCAGGTGACAGAACAACCGAAGGCCCCTGATTGTGTAGGGGTAAAATGACTTCCTTTTACTGTCTTAACTGACCAGAGTCCACTTCCAGCCAACCACGTGGGCGGCTGCCAGCGGCCGAGGCCTCCCTTATCTGGGCAGAAGCCAGGGGCCCGCGGCACGGCCACCTGAACAGAAGAGCCCTCTTCCCGGGTGAGGCTTGTTTCCCCTCCTCCTGGGCCACCACTGTTGATTAGACTCATTTCCTGATTTCCTGACGCGGTGCCTGTGAGATGAACGCCCGTGTCCTGGGAGCTGATCCGTGTCGAGTTCTTCCACTTTCTCTAGGCTTTTGTGTCAGTGACACTTCCTCTTTGCTGAGTCTCCGGAAAGTGCTTTCTTCCCCCTTCCCAGGCCGTCCACCGCTGGGAACTGGGATTGCAGGCAGGAGAGGAGCAGCGGCTTGACAAATGACCCTTGGTAACAGATTAAAGAAATGTGTAAAAATTAGCTGGGGGATAAACTTGCCAGCCGCCCACACACACATCCCAGCCTAAGCCTCCCACGCCTCTCCAGCCTTCCCTGTCCACCCACCTGCAGGCTTCTTGATCACTGTCCACAGACGGACAATGTCGTCCAAATGCAAGGGAAGGACCAGAAGGACAGAGCAACTGTCCACCCAGAGCCCATCAGACGTCTCTGCTCTCACTTTGCTCGGAGCCTGGCCTGCTTCCAGGTGGCACCTGAGACGTCCTGGAGTTCATAAACCATGGTTCTAGTCTTAGCCTTCCTACCTCCAAAGTGTGTAACTTGCTCACAGTGCTTAAGCTCTCAGAGCCTCAGTTTCCCCATCTGCAAATTGCAACTGTGGTCGTACCTTCCTCGCAGGGCATGCTTGGGGCTGAGCCAGGCTCACAGTAAGGGGTGATGTCGTTATGACAGCTCTTTGTGCAGAACTTTGTGACATGGTCGGGGAGGTGTCCCTCACTATGTGGGCTTGGAAAACCACAGGCAATTAGGTCCTCAGAGCCTCAGAAAGAGGCCTCCTCCCTCCTCGTCACTGTTGTTCCTGCATTTTGCAGTATTTCACTGTGAAAAACCATCCACAGTGCCCTGAACTTGGTGATCTCATTAGGTTTGTCCTGACCTGGCAAAATGCTCCGGTAGGTGACTAAAAGCCATCCAACACTCAGTCCTTTCCGGAATGTAAAATCAGTCCAGGAACTTGGAGGAGGCCAAGACTGTACTTAGGAAGGAACTGAAGAGTATTCGAGTTGAAATAAAAGGAGCTAACATTTATTAAAGGCTTAGATGTAAAACAACCCTTGGCACTTTACAGATGAGATAACTGAGCCTTAATTGTCCAAAATCATCCACGGCAATCAGCAGAACTGGGCTTCAAATCTAGATGCATTCAATTTTCATGCTGCCTCTTCCCTGTGCTCTGTGGGAGGGTTGGCTATTACCCAGCACGGCACTCTAGTTTACCATCAAATGAACTGACCAAGACCACACACTCAAGAGTCCCAACTTTCTGTTTAGGTACTTCTCAATATCCATCCAAGGCAGGCTTTGTACATAGGATTTTTACTTATTTATTTACATTTCATACTGGTTCTTTTTTTTTTTCTTCTTTTTAATTAAACATTTTTTGAGATAATTACAGAGAAATCCTGTGTACCCTTTACCCATTCCCCCCCAAAACTCTAGTTCACTACCACAACCAGGATATTGACATTGATAGAGTCAAGACAGAAACCATTTCCATCCCAAGGACCCCTCTTTTATAGTCACACAACTTCCCTTTAATAGCCACATCCACCTCCCTTCTCCTCCTACCCCTCTTGAAGCCCTAGCAACCACTAATCCGTGCTCCTTTTTGCTGATTTTGTCATGTCAATCATATTATATAAATGGACTCATACAGTATTTAACCTTTGGGGACTGGCTTTTTTTTCACTCAGCAGAATTCTCTGGAGACTCATCCAGGTTGATGAGTGTATCTGTGGCCCATTCCTTTTTAGGACTTAGCAGTATTCCATGGTTTGAGTGTACTGCCGTTTGTTCAACCAGTCATCCATTGAAAGACAAATGAGTTGTCTCCAGGTTTGGGCTATTATGAACAAAACTGCTGTACACATTTGTGCACAGGTTTTTATGCGAACTTCACTCTTCATTTCTCTGTGATGTGTGTACCACATTAAAAAAAAATGTCCTTTCATTTCATTATTTCTGCCATTTCATTAAATGGGGGGTTTAAGGCAAAGAGAAGTTGCTTGTTCTTCCCAGATCAAAACAGTAGAGAAGCCCCTCTTTCCTCAGTAGCACAATGCCTGTAGGCTGTACCATAAGAGCCCAAGAACACACAACGAGGAAAAAATACTTTCTTTCCAGCTCTTATTTCTATCCCGCTTACATTTTTCTCTTCCATTCAAACTCTAGAACCCTTTGGTGTAACTCTAGCAGATTTTGTTAAGTGCATTACCAGGAAGAATAATCAACATAAGCAAATATTCTAAGAAAGACCTAAAACTTTTCCTTTTCACCACTTAAATTCTTTTTACCAAAATTTCACAAAATCTACTCCATATTCCTTCCTTTTGAAAGGAAGGATATTGAGCAGAATGTAAGTAAGAAACATTGCATCATACCCAGGAGCAAGGATTTTGGAAATAAACAGTCTAGGATCAAATCCCATCGGTGCTACTCACTAGCGGCATGACCCTGGGCAAGTTGCCTAATGTTTCTGCACCTCAGGTTCCTCATGGTAAAATCCAGAATGACCCCACCTCATAGAATTGTTTATACGAGTTGGTTTATGTAAAACACTTAGAGCAGCAGCCAGCACATGATAAAAACTCAGTAAATATTAGCTACTATTATTACTTGGCCAATTAAGACCATCAAGTCATCAAAAAATGTTCATTGAGCACCTGTTATGTGTCAGGCTCTGGTCTAGGAACTGGAGCTCTAGCAGTGAACAAACTAGACACAGCTAATGGGGCACAGTGATTCAAAGTCTGCTCTCAAGCTTTTCTTTCTTTACCTTCAATGCTGGGGTGTCGCCTGCCATTTCTATTTCTACTGTGACTGTGCTAGCCCAACAGCTCTCTCCCACTCCCATCCTGGCTTGCTGGGGTTTTTTGTTTTTTTGTTTTTTTTGTTTTTTAGGTACCAGGGCCAGAGACTGAACCCAGGACCAAATATGTGGGAAGCCAGTGTTCAACCACCGCCTCCCCCAAGTTAGTTTTTTTGTTTGTTTGTTTGTTTGTTTAGGAGGTACCAGGGACCGAACCCAGGACCTTGTATATGGGAAGCAGGCATTCAACCACTTGGGTGATATCCGCTCCCCTGGCTTGCTGTTTTGAATTCAGTCTCCTTGAAACTCAGAAAATCAAGTGAAGGTACAGGAGTCAGTATAAAGCAGTAAAGTACTTTTGTTTTGCTTGGGATAGAAAATCGTTGTAAGTCATTGACACTACAGGGGCTTCATTTCCCATCTAGGGCTGAGTTTCAGAGGGGTTGCAGCTACCAGCGAATGCCCTCTAATAAATATTGGAAAAATGCCTTTAGTATATAATAATAGGTACCTTTCACTGAAGGCTTATAATTTGCCATGTGCTCTGCTAAGCACACCATATAAATGTGCCCATTCAATTCGCGTACCAGGCCTAAGAGGTAAACAATATTAACCATATTTATAGTAGCTTCACCAAGGTTACACAGCCAGAAAGGGGTAGATTTGGGATGTGAAACCCAACTCTAGCTCTAAACCCCCATTGCAAACATGCCCCACCTTTAAATTCAGTTGAATTTACCATTAAATTCGTGGGCACTGGCAAATAACAGCCTAAACTCCCTCTCTGGAGCTTGGCTCCCCCAAATTTCTGTGGGTTGGCTTAACTTAGGGGAAAGTAATGACTACATAAGGCCAAACCACTGGGGGAAGCAGATCCCATTCAAAAAAAAAAAAAAAAATCACTCAACAGATAGGTGCATTGTCGTTACTGTTAATAACTGATGGGGCATTGCGACATTTCCAGGTGCTTTCCAGGCGTGAACGTGTTGTTGATTCCTTTCTTCTCCTTGATACGGAGGGAAAGTTCCCAGGCCCTTGGCGCCGTGGTTAAAGAGGTGTCATCCTAACCGGTATGGGCCTCACTAGAGGGGGGCTTGAACAGGACTATAAATTTGACACTGCAGTTGAAAATCTTCTCTAGAGGACTCGTGATCCATGAAATTAGATGTTCCCATCTGCTCCTCAGCTTTGCCAGTGTGATTCCTCTTCCCAGGATCCAGAGGAGCTGTAGCATGCACACGTGAGGCTTTTCCTTTTGGGGTTCCCACCTCCACTCTTCAGCTGCTTCGAACAATAGTCAATAATAAATTATGTCCACATGTTGCTAGTGTGTATATATGTGAGAATAAACCCAGAAAAGCTCTATCTGCATGCATACCCTCTGAATGCTGATTCATTCAATCCACAGAAGGTATTATTGCTACTATGATTGAGAGTAGTTCTCTTCCATGCTATTACATATCCCCCAAACATATCTTAATTTATTGATTCATTGATTCAACCGCCATTCATTTAGCACCTACCCTATAGGAGGTGGCTGGCGGTGGGCAGACAGATGGGAGTCCGACATGGTCCTTGCCTTCCGATTGCTTATGATCCAAAGACCATCACAGGCTACTGTTGTTCTATTACAACCATGCAATTTCCATTTACATGCAAAGTGGAACTTATAAAACTGAATTCGTTTCTTTTTTTAACCAGGCTTGATGGACCTTGATGGGGTTGTATGTTCCTTCTTAAAATAATGGACAAACTGCCCACCAAAGAAAGTCTGTTGATTCAAAGACCTGAGTACACAAAAGCAAACCTTTGCATATAACGTGCCCTATCATGATTTATGTAGATAGAACATCCAAGTGCTGGGTAGAATTTTTCCATGATCATCGCTATGTATGGCCCTGCATACACCAGGCCTCAGGTTTTTGATGGCCATTACCAATTTCAGTAACAAAAACCAGAAACAGAATAACTGATAGAGGCTGGGATTCCATTTCATGGTGGAGAAAAAATAATTTTATTCAATTCATGCTAGATTACGTTTTGCCCACAATATTGTGGCATATCTAGTTCAACTTTATGTCAAAATAGTTCCTTTTCTGAGTCTTATGTAAAAATAAAAGTGTCAATGATTTTTAAAAGTATTTTGTTGGCATTGTTCTCTTCTTGGGCATCGGGGAATTCCAGCCATAATAAAAAAGAAAAAAAATTACCTTGTGTTCAATGTTTAATGAGCCAAACCAAACTTACACATTTAAATCCCAAGTTCATTCTCTTCTTTAGCCAGGAAATGATGTTATGCAATTCAAAACAGCAAATATTGAGTATGCTATGGGCTGACAGGGATACAAATATGTTAAAAAATGAAGTCTGAAGCTGAGGAGCCTAGTATTTAATCGGACAATAAAAACAGAATACAAAAATACAAATATACTATCCACTTGGCAAAGTCGTGATAGATATAATAGCACATGACATTAGTAATGTGACGTTTGGATGAAGGAGAAAGCAATTCTTGGTCCCGTGGCCCTTTTGGACTCTTCCAAATGTGGCGTCATTAAGACAACAGGTTTTGAGAAAAATAATCAGTAATTTTTAAAGTATGCTAGAAGAGATGACTCCAGATTGTCATTTTTTAGCACATATTGAACAACTGTGAAATATAAGCACTAAACAGAAGATACATAGCCCTTAGCTTTCAGTGGCTCACTATGTAAACCTGGCTGACAAGTATATAATATAACATAACATAATATAATATACGTATATCAACTTTTCCAATTGCAGGATCTATTTATAAAGCATGTATGTATATGTTTATGCATAAATGTACATGTGTGTATGTATGTATATCTATGCATATGTGTAGATTGTGTATCTTTATTGACTGCCGTGTGGTTTCCCTAACATGCTGTGGTCTCCTGTGTTCCCAGGTCTTCCCACATACTCTTCCAAGTCTAGAGCTTTCTCCAGCCCCCTAGACCTCTACATTGTGCCTCCTGTTAACTTCCACCTTTTCTTGAAAACTTACAGCAAGCGCAGTCTCCTCTGGGATTCCAACTTTGAACTGTTTCATGTTACAAGGGACATACATTGCCCACCTCTGTATCCTACTGATAACAGACACAACCATGTGTGGTATTTATGACACACCATTGTCATTGTGGCTTACGTTTCTATTTCTCCAGGAAAGAGGTTGAGTTTTTTCATCCGTGTATCCAGGATACCTGTGTTGGTGCTTGTTACACAATGCTCGATGAATACATGAATGAATGTCTGGGCTGTAGCCTAGCTCTTTGGTGGCTGAAGGACAAGTAATTAGTGATCATGAAATGCCAGGCTCCGTACACAGAAGCTTTTGCAATTCTCCTAACGGGTCTGCTCAGGTAGATGTCACCTCACAGGCTCAGAGAGCTCAACTCACTTGTCAAGCAAAGGTCACACCCAAATCTGTTTTGCTCAGAAGTCCACGTAACGTCCTCTGTAACATTCTGCCGCTCATTGATCGACTCAGAGCCTCGTGTACTAATGTCTGCCTCACAGTGTGATAGAGAAGATAAAGGAGGCACTGTGGCTGCTATTATTTTGTAAATGGTAAACTGGAATCAAATGTCTGCAGGTCAATTATTCTTGTTAGGAACAGAATATTTATTTCTATGATTTCTAATTATTTAAGCACTCCACTCTGATCGTTCCATTCTGAAACTGAAAGTAGATGAGCAACGTGATCCCTGGTGTTTTATTTGTTCTTGCACATGGTGTGGGGGAGGGGGTCGTGGGCATGGGAGATGGCGGCTAAGAGGCACATCAAGCGTTGCCAGCCATTAACTCCTGTTTGCCTGCCCAATATAGTCTACCTCTCCGTGTTAATCTTGCCTCTTTTCCCTTTTATCTCATGTCAAGGACTATTCTAAATGTTTTTATCAGTGATCTTGACCGTGGCCCTTCTTGATTTGGAGTTTAAAATAATATGGTGTAGGGAACACATGTAGCTCAAGTGGTTGAGCACCTGCTTCCTATGTACGAGGTCCTGGGTTTGATCCCCAGTACCTCCCATAAACAAAAAAGACAAACAAATGAAAAAACCAACTCTTGTTGGGGAGCAGAGGTAGCTCAGCGGTTGAGTGCCTGCTTCCCATGTATGAGGTCCTGGGTTCAATCTCCGGTACTGCCTAAAATAATAATAATAAAAACAGTAATAATAATAATATGATATAGTTTATTATGACATGGAGAATATGTAATGATAAGGAAGAGGAGGTAGAATACACAGTGATTGGCCAGTCCACGAAACATGGGCAGTCCTAGGGAGGATGGTTGCCTCTCACTTCATTTTATTGCTATTTCTCTCAAGGGTGAAGATTGTTTAAATCCTGGGTTTTGCATTTGTTTGTTGTTTTCAAAATATTTTCTTTCCTCTTCATTGTGAAAAATTAAGTAAAAAAGAAAAAAAGACAGTGATTTTCAGGAGTTAAGAATTCACTCATAAAAATTTCAAGTCGGCTACGCTCTGAGCTTTAAAAAGTGATAATGAGACAATGAGGGCAGTTACCAATTCCTGGATTTCATCCAGTATTCTAAAAGTCTTGTTATGATTCACAGAGTCTAACAATGTCAGGCAAATCTATTATCTTTCAGATTGCCATTTATCACAGGCTGGTCTCCAGTCCTCGCTTTGTCCAAAGCATGCAGCTTTATCTTGAATTCACAGGGACTGACCTGTCTGACTCCTGCTGGAATAAACTATGGTTACTTTCCAAACTCAGCATAAATATTCACACATAAGGCAAAGACAGAAAACACGGCAATGCCAGGTTTCAATGACATACTTTACTGTGGGTCCCAGTCATAGTAACTGTACGTGCCATACAGTACCAGATGGACTTTCCACCTGCCTATTAGGCTATCAAATGGTTGACCAGAAAGTTTATAGTGTGAGGCACATATCTAAAAATCCTGCCACTTACTTGCCAATGATTTGCTTTCCTGGCCTATAAACAGTTGACCTTTGGACAACAAGACTGAGTTGCAGTTAACAAGATTTGACCGCTGAAGGAAATAAGGTAAAGACCATAAAGGAAGATAGGAACCCTAACTGAATTCCATAACATCCCTTTTCATACAGCTCACATTAATAGATCAAGAGGAAAGCAAACCAAAGCCTTTTGTTTAACTGAAAGCCAAGCCATCGAATCTTGTAGAGAAAACTCTGGATATTTACTTACAAGAGTGGAGTTTGATTCCAGCTCGATTCCTTATTAACTGTGCCTCTTTAGATGTGTCATTTGATCTCTCTGAATCACAGTTTAATCATATAGCTTACCTATTTAACTCACAGGGTTGTTGAGAACTTCAAATGAAATAATGCATATAAATGAGTGATTAGTTCCTTTACAAGTGTATTCATCTGGAAAATGTGATCAGGACTTAATCCTGTCTATTATTATTAATAACAGCAACAATAACCTCTCTCCATCTTGGAAATAAATATTAAGTAATAATGCTCCAAACAGATTAAAATCTTTCTTTATTTCATTGAACCCAACTGGTGAGCAAATCAATAAAACTGGCTTTTTTTTTTTAACGCTTGGATTAAATAATCATGATTTTTTTTTTTTAGGTTCTCAAGTGGTTATTTTCAATACTAAGTTACTATCTATAGACAATGCTATATTGGAAATTTTGAACAGTTGGAAAAACCTGATGAAACATAGGTTCCCTTGACGCTTTTAGTACAAGTATAAGTAATACATGATGGCAAAGTAAAACAGTGATTTAAAAGCTCCCTGGCATATGATCCAGGAAGTCCAGGAAAACACTTCTCAATGAAAAGCAGTTTTGCTCAATGGCCAAGAAAATAAGAAAGCATAAAAATGACTTTACCTCCCTTTCTGCACCAGGCAGGCAGGATGCAAGAGAAATAGTTAGTTTGGGTCGAGTCAAGGAGAGAATGGCTCACATCAGCACAGAGAGAAGAGTGGACACAACCATGGGCTCATTCTATCACACATGTGTTCTGAAATGACTCAGGGTAAACTTTCCAAAATGTTTCCATCTCCATCCTTTTCATTTTAAGCCATGCCAACACACACCCAAGCATTACACCGCTCCCTGTCCATAAAGGTGAGTCTGCATGGCAATTTCCCCACATTGTTTCCTTTCCTTCCAGATTCCAACTCTTAACTCTGTCAGCACCAGTAAGCCATCCCAGTCCAGCATCAGGGCTGCAAGTGCACATCTGGGGCAGGCTGGGCCAAATTTGTCATGCATCTCATCCCATTGAATGTTGCTTGTTTTGTTCCCAACAATAAACAGTCTGTTGCTCTAATGAATAATTTTTTTAAAAATATGCTTTCT